>CAUVYM010000361.1:7500-15000 GCA_963556165.1 Tipula helvola
AGTGTGAATAGGGAATATCAGCCATCATACTGATACCTAAAACATGCTCTAATCATAGATTGGTCGTATAAATAATAATAATGTTAAATGTAATATACGATCTTATTATGTTCACATATAAGTCAAAGTTATATATAAAATGTAACATGT
Organism: Tipula helvola; assembly: GCA_963556165.1. Classification (NCBI taxonomy): domain Eukaryota; kingdom Metazoa; phylum Arthropoda; class Insecta; order Diptera; family Tipulidae; genus Tipula; species Tipula helvola. The sequence goes on from CAUVYM010000361.1 coordinate 7,651, forward strand.
TTAAAATGAAACAAAAGATTTGACATACATAATTGCGACCTAACATAATATTCCTGTAGTCAACGACCATACCATGTTTACGTACCGGTTCTCGTCCGATCACCGAAGTCAAACAACATTGGGCATAGTTAGTACTTAGATGGTTGACTGCTTGGGAACACTATGTGTTGTTGGTATTTTTTCCATTTAAATCCGATGGTTTCATTTTTTATGTTGTGCTCTTTACTTTAACATGAAAATCACAAAGCGAGAACAAAAATTTGGATTATAAAAAAAAAATGTTTTTTATTTTTTATGATAAAAATAATTTTGTATTAGATTTATTAACACATTTAATAAATTCATATGGTTAATTATAAGCAAATCGATAAATAAATAATGAATTTTGAATTTTTCAAAAAAAAAAAAATCCGATGGTTTCATGATAAAAATAATTATGTATTAGATTTATTAACACATTTAATAAATTCATGTGGTTAATTATAAGCAAATCGATAATAAATAATGAATTTTGAATTTTTCAAAAAAAAAAAAAATCCGATGGTTTCATTTTTTATGTTGTGCTTACTTTAACATGAAAATCACAAAGCGAGAACAAAAATTTGGATTATAAAAAAAAAAAAAAAATTATTTTTTATGATAAAAATAATTTTGTATTAGATTTATTAACACATTTAATAAATTCATGTGGTTAATTATAAGCAAATCGATAAATAAATAGTGAATTTTGAATTTTTCAAAAAAAAAAAAAATCCGATGGTTTCATTTTTTATGTTGTGCTCTTTACTTTAACATGAAAATCACAAAGCGAGAACAAAAATTTGGATTATAAAAAAAAAATTTTTTTTATTTTTTATGATAAAAATAATTTTGTATTTGATTTATTAACACATTTAATAAATTCATGTGGTTAATTATAAGCAAATTTACTTTAACATGAAAATCACAAAGCGAGAACAAAAATTTGGATTATAAAAAAAAAAAAAATTTATTTTTTATGATAAAAATAATTTTTTATTAGATTTATTAACACATTTAATAAATTCATGTGGTTAATTATAAGCAAATCGATAAATAAATAATGAATTTTGAATTTTTGAAAAAAAAAATCCGATGGTTTCATTTTTTATGTTGTGCTCTTTACTTTAACATGAAAATCACAAAGCGAGAACAAAAATTTGGATTATAAAAAAAAAAAATTTTATTTTTTATGATAAAAATAATTATGTATTAGATTTATTAACACATTTAATAAATTCATGTGGTTAATTATAAGCAAATCGATAAATAAATAATGAATTTTGAATTTTTGAAAAAAAAAAATCCGATGGTTTCATTTTTTATGTTGTGCTCTTTACTTTAACATGAAAATCACAAAGCGAGAACAAAAATTTGGATTATAAAAAAAAAAAAATTTATTTTTTATGATAAAAATAATTATGTATTAGATTTATTAACACATTTAATAAATTCATGTGGTTAATTATAAGCAAATCGATAATAAATAATGAATTTTGAATTTTTCAAAAAAAAAAAAAATCCGATGGATTCATTTTTTATGTTAAGAGATCATTTATGAATATAAAGCCAAATTGTAAACGACATAGTTACGGGTGGAGTAGTGTGAATAGGGAATATCAGCCATCATACTGATACCTAAAACATGCTTTAATCATAGATTGGTCGTATAAATAATAATAATGTTAAATGTAATATACGATCTTATTATGTTCACATATAAGTCAAAGTTGTATATAAAATGTAACATGTTTAAAATGAAACAAAAGATATTGACATACATAATTGCGACCTAACATAATATTCCTGTAGTCAACGACCATACCATGTTTACGTACCGGTTCTCGTTCGATCTCCGAAGTCAAACAACATTGGGCATAGTTAGTACTTAGATGGTTGACTGCTTGGGAACACTATGTGTTGTTGGTATTTTTTCCATTTAAATCCGATGGTTTCATTTTTTATGTTGTGCTCTTTACTTTAACATGAAAATCACAAAGCGAGAACAAAAATTTGGATTATAAAAAAAAAATGTTTTTTATTTTTTATGATAAAAATAATTTTGTATTAGATTTATTAACACATTTAATAAATTCAAGTGGTTAATTATAAGCAAATCGATAAATAAATAATGAATTTTGAATTTTTGAAAAAAAAAAAAATCCGATGGTTTCATTTTTTATGTTGTGCTCTTTACTTTAACATGAAAATCACAAAGCGAGAACAAAAATTTGGATTATAAAAAAAAAAAAAATTTTATTTTTTATGATAAAAATAATTTTGTATTAGATTTATTAACACATTTAATAAATTCATGTGGTTAATTATAAGCAAATCGATAAATAAATAGTGAATTTTGAATTTTTCAAAAAAAAAAAAAATCCGATGGTTTCATTTTTTATGTTGTGCTCTTTACTTTAACATGAAAATCACAAAGCGAGAACAAAAATTTGGATTATAAAAAAAAAAAAATTTTATTTTTTATGATAAAAATAATTTTTTATTAGATTTATTAACACATTTAATAAATTCATGTGGTTAATTATAAGCAAATCGATAAATAAATAATGAATTTTGAATTTTTGAAAAAAAAAAAAAATCCGATGGTTTCATTTTTTATGTTGTGCTCTTTACTTTAACATGAAAATCACAAAGCGAGAACAAAAATTTGGATTATAAAAAAAAAAAAATTATTTTTTATGATAAAAATAATTATGTATTAGATTTATTAACACATTTAATAAATTCATGTGGTTAATTATAAGCAAATTTACTTTAACATGAAAATCACAAAGCGAGAACAAAAATTTGGATTATAAAAAAAAAAAAAAATTATTTTTTATGATAAAAATAATTTTTTATTAGATTTATTAACACATTTAATAAATTCATGTGGTTAATTATAAGCAAATCGATAAATAAATAATGAATTTTGAATTTTTGAAAAAAAAAAAATCCGATGGTTTCATTTTTTATGTTGTGCTCTTTACTTTAACATGAAAATCACAAAGCGAGAACAAAAATTTGGATTATAAAAAAAAAAAAATTTATTTTTTATGATAAAAATAATTATGTATTAGATTTATTAACACATTTAATAAATTCATGTGGTTAATTATAAGCAAATCGATAAATAAATAATGAATTTTGAATTTTTGAAAAAAAAAAAATCCGATGGTTTCATTTTTTATGTTGTGCTCTTTACTTTAACATGAAAATCACAAAGCGAGAACAAAAATTTGGATTATAAAAAAAAAAAAAATTTATTTTTTATGATAAAAATAATTTTTTATTAGATTTATTAACACATTTAATAAATTCATGTGGTTAATTATAAGCAAATTACGTTGATAAATGATAAAAATAATTTTTTATTAGATTTATTAACACATTTAATAAATTCATGTGGTTAATTATAAGCAAATCGATAAATAAATAATGAATTTTGAATTTTTGAAAAAAAAAAAAAATCCGATGGTTTCATTTTTTATGTTGTGCTCTTTACTTTAACATGAAAATCACAAAGCGAGAACAAAAATTTGGATTATAAAAAAAAAAAAATTTATTTTTTATGATAAAAATAATTATGTATTAGATTTATTAACACATTTAATAAATTCATGTGGTTAATTATAAGCAAATTTACTTTAACATGAAAATCACAAAGCGAGAACAAAAATTTGGATTACAAAAAAAAAAAAAAATTTATTTTTTATGATAAAAATAATTTTTTATTAGATTTATTAACACATTTAATAAATTCATGTGGTTAATTATAAGCAAATCGATAAATAAATAATGAATTTTGAATTTTTGAAAAAAAAAAAATCCGATGGTTTCATTTTTTATGTTGTGCTCTTTACTTTAACATGAAAATCACAAAGCGAGAACAAAAATTTGGATTATAAAAAAAAAAAAATTATTTTTTATGATAAAAATAATTATGTATTAGATTTATTAACACATTTAATAAATTCATGTGGTTAATTATAAGCAAATCGATAATAAATAATGAATTTTGAATTTTTCAAAAAAAAAAAAAAAATCCGATGGATTCATTTTTTATGTTAAGAGATCATTTATGAATATAAAGCCAAATTGTAAACGACATAGTTACGGGTGGAGTAGTGTGAATAGGGAATATCAGCCATCATACTGATACCTAAAACATGCTTTAATCATAGATTGGTCGTATAAATAATAATAATGTTAAATGTAATATACGATCTTATTATGTTCACATATAAGTCAAAGTTGTATATAAAATGTAACATGTTTGAAATGAAACAAAAGATATTGACATACATAATTGCGACCTAACATAATATTCCTGTAGTCAACGACCATACCATGTTTACGTACCGGTTCTCGTCCGATCACCGAAGTCAAACAACATTGGGCATAGTTAGTACTTAGATGGTTGACTGCTTGGGAACACTATGTGTTGTTGGTATTTTTTCCATTTAAATCCGATGGTTTCATTTTTTATGTTGTGCTCTTTACTTTAACATGAAAATCACAAAGCGAGAACAAAAATTTGGATTATAAAAAAAAAATGTTTTTTATTTTTTATGATAAAAATAATTTTGTATTAGATTTATTAACACATTTAATTTTATCTATTTTATAATATATTTATCTATAAATAATGAATTTTGAATTTTTCAAAAAAAAAAAAAATCCGATGGTTTCATTTTTTATGTTGTGCTCTTTACTTTAACATGAAAATCACAAAGCGAGAACAAAAATTTGGATTATAAAAAAAAAAAATTTTTTATTTTTTATGATAAAAATAATTATGTATTAGATTTATTAACACATTTAATAAATTCATGTGGTTAATTATAAGCAAATCGATAATAAATAATGAATTTTGAATTTTTGAAAAAAAAAAAAAATTCGATGGTTTCATTTTTTATGTTGTGCTCTTTACTTTAACATGAAAATAACAAAGCGAGAACAAAAATTTGGATTATAAAAAAAAAAAAAAAATTATTTTTTATGATAAAAATAATTTTGTATTAGATTTATTAACACATTTAATAAATTCATGTGGTAAATTATAAGCAAATCGATAAATAAATAATGAATTTTGAATTTTTCAAAAAAAAAAAAAAATCCGATGGTTTCATTTTTTATGTTGTGCTCTTTACTTTAACATGAAAATCACAAAGCGAGAACAAAAATTTGGATTATAAAAAAAAAATTTTTTTTATTTTTTATGATAAAAATAAATGTATGAAAATGTATGTATGAAAATCACAAAGCGAGAACAAAAATTTGGATTATAAAAAAAAAAAAAAATTTATTTTTTATGATAAAAATAATTTTGTATTAGATTTATTAACACATTAAAACAAAGCGAGAACAAAAATTTGTATTAAAAAAAAAAAAAAAATTTTGTTTTTTGATTTTGTTATTCGGTTGGTCTGTAAGTATATTGAGATGAGAAAAAAAAAATAAATTTAAAAATTTATTTTTTAATGAATTTCGAATCTTGATATTTTATTTGGTTAATGTGAGAATTTTGTATCAGTAAGAACAAAATTCCTATTCACATATAATTTGGAAATAGGAACAAATAAATATTTGCACCTTTAATGAAAAAAATTAAACGAATAAACCTAAGTTTATCATATGAATTGTATTGGTTTGAAATTAAATTTAATACGAAAAGTTATAAATTAGTTCATAAAATGATTACAATTTTATGAGCAAAATCATAATTTACATTCTGGTTGATCCTGCCAGTAGTTATATGCTTGTCTCAAAGATTAAGCCATGCATGTCTAAGTACACACTCTCGAACAGTGAAACCGCAAAAGGCTCAGTATATCAGTTATGATTTATTAGATCGTATACATAGTTACATGGATAACTGTGGTAATTCTAGAGCTAATACATGCACATAATCACGGACCGCAAGGAACGTGTGCTTTTATTAGATTAAAATCAATCGATACATTAAGGTATATTTATATACTGTGTCGTTAATAAGATGAATCTGAATAACATGTAGATCGCATGGTCCAGTACCGGCGATAGATCTTTCAAATGTCTGCCCTATCAACTATTGATGGTAGTATCTAGGACTACCATGGTTGCAACGGGTAACGGGGAATCAGGGTTCGATTCCGGAGAGGGAGCCTGAGAAACGGCTACCACATCTAAGGAAGGCAGCAGGCGCGTAAATTACCCAATCCCAGCACGGGGAGGTAGTGACGAAAAATAACAATACAGGACTCAATCCGAGGCCCTGTAATTGGAATGAGTACACTTTAAATCCTTTAACAAGGAACAATTGGAGGGCAAGTCTGGTGCCAGCAGCCGCGGTAATTCCAGCTCCAATAGCGTATATTAAAGTTGTTGCGGTTAAAACGTTCGTAGTTGAACTTGTGTCAAGCACAGGTGGTACACCGTAACTGGGTTCGTACATCATCTTGATGCTATGACGTATTACTGTAGTGGCTTAAACGTAAGTTTATCCGCGTAATAAATCTAAATTAGTGCTCTTTACCGAGTGCTGGTCTAGAACAGTACAATTACTTTGAACAAATTAGAGTGCTTAAAGCAGGCCATTTGTGCCTAAATATTCTCTGCATGGAATAATGGAATAAGACGTCTGTTCTATTTTCAATTGGTTTTTAGATCAAGACGTAATGATTAATAGAAGCAGTTGGGGGCATTAGTATTACGGCGCGAGAGGTGAAATTCGTGGACCGTCGTAAGACTAACATAAGCGAAAGCATTTGCCAAAGATGTTTTCATTAATCAAGAACGAAAGTTAGAGGTTCGAAGGCGATCAGATACCGCCCTAGTTCTAACCATAAACGATGCCAGCTAGCAATTGGATGGAGCTACATATATGGCTCTTTCAGTCGCTTTCCGGGAAACCAAAGCTTTTGGGCTCCGGGGGAAGTATGGTTGCAAAGTTGAAACTTAAAGGAATTGACGGAAGGGCACCACCAGGAGTGGAGCCTGCGGCTTAATTTGACTCAACACGGGGAAACTTACCAGGTCCGAACATAAATGAGTAAGACAGATTAATAGCTCTTTCTCGAATCTATGGGTGGTGGTGCATGGCCGTTCTTAGTTCGTGGAGTGATTTGTCTGGTTAATTCCGATAACGAACGAGACTCAAATTTCTTAACTAGATGCCGGCAGGGTTATGGTGTAGAAACTTTGCAGACATTTTTGCCTCTGTTATACTATGCTTCTAACGAGGTGTGGTTTTAATACGTAAGAGTTGTTTGTAAGTGGAGTCATACCTGGTGGTTTGTCCTAATAAGACACTTGCTTCTTAAATAGACAAATTGCGTCTAGCAATATGAG
>CAUVYM010000361.1:22500-26974 GCA_963556165.1 Tipula helvola
TAAATAAATAATGAATTTTGAATTTTTGAAAAAAAAAAAATCGATGGTTTCATTTTTTATGTTGTGCTCTTTACTTTAACATGAAAATCACAAAGCGAGAACAAAAATTTGGATTATAAAAAAAAAAAAATTTTATTTTTTATGATAAAAATAATTTTTTATTAGATTTATTAACACATTTAATAAATTCATGTGGTTAATTATAAGCAAATTACGTTGATAAATGATAAAAATAATTTTTTATTAGATTTATTAACACATTTAATAAATTCATGTGGTTAATTATAAGCAAATCGATAAATAAATAATGAATTTTGAATTTTTGAAAAAAAAAAAAAAAATCCGATGGTTTCATTTTTTATGTTGTGCTCTTTACTTTAACATGAAAATCACAAAGCGAGAACAAAAATTTGGATTATAAAAAAAAAAAAAATTTATTTTTTATGATAAAAATAATTTTGTATTAGATTTATTAACACATTTAATAAATTCATGTGGTTAATTATAAGCAAATCGATAATAAATAATGAATTTTGAATTTTTGAAAAAAAAAAAAATTCGATGGTTTCATTTTTTATGTTGTGCTCTTTACTTTAACATGAAAATAACAAAGCGAGAACAAAAATTTGGATTATAAAAAAAAAAAAATTTTATTTTTTATGATAAAAATAATTATGTATTAGATTTATTAACACATTTAATAAATTCATGTGGTTAATTATAAGCAAATTTACTTTAACATGAAAATCACAAAGCGAGAACAAAAATTTGGATTACAAAAAAAAAAAAAATTTATTTTTTATGATAAAAATAATTTTTTATTAGATTTATTAACACATTTAATAAATTCATGTGGTTAATTATAAGCAAATTTACTTTAACATGAAAATCACAAAGCGAGAACAAAAATTTGGATTACAAAAAAAAAAAAAAATTTATTTTTTATGATAAAAATAATTTTTTATTAGATTTATTAACACATTTAATAAATTCATGTGGTTAATTATAAGCAAATCGATAAATAAATAATGAATTTTGAATTTTTGAAAAAAAAAAAATCCGATGGTTTCATTTTTTATGTTGTGCTCTTTACTTTAACATGAAAATCACAAAGCGAGAACAAAAATTTGGATTATAAAAAAAAAAATTTTTATTTTTTATGATAAAAATAATTATGTATTAGATTTATTAACACATTTAATAAATTCATGTGGTTAATTATAAGCAAATCGATAAATAAATAATGAATTTTGAATTTTGAAAAAAAAAAAAAAATCCGATGGTTTCATTTTTTATGTTGTGCTCTTTACTTTAACATGAAAATCACAAAGCGAGAACAAAAATTTGGATTATAAAAAAAAAAAAATTTATTTTTTATGATAAAAATAATTATGTATTAGATTTATTAACACATTTAATAAATTCATGTGGTTAATTATAAGCAAATTTACTTTAACATGAAAATCACAAAGCGAGAACAAAAATTTGGATTACAAAAAAAAAAAAAAATTTATTTTTTATGATAAAAATAATTTTTTATTAGATTTATTAACACATTTAATAAATTCATGTGGTTAATTATAAGCAAATCGATAATAAATAATGAATTTTGAATTTTTGAAAAAAAAAAAAAAATTCGATGGTTTCATTTTTTATGTTGTGCTCTTTACTTTAACATGAAAATAACAAAGCGAGAACAAAAATTTGGATTATAAAAAAAAAAAAATTTTATTTTTTATGATAAAAATAATTATGTATTAGATTTATTAACACATTTAATAAATTCATGTGGTTAATTATAAGCAAATTTACTTTAACATGAAAATCACAAAGCGAGAACAAAAATTTGGATTACAAAAAAAAAAAAAAATTTATTTTTTATGATAAAAATAATTTTTTATTAGATTTATTAACACATTTAATAAATTCATGTGGTTAATTATAAGCAAATTTACTTTAACATGAAAATCACAAAGCGAGAACAAAAATTTGGATTACAAAAAAAAAAAAAAAATTTATTTTTTATGATAAAAATAATTTTTTATTAGATTTATTAACACATTTAATAAATTCATGTGGTTAATTATAAGCAAATCGATAAATAAATAATGAATTTTGAATTTTTGAAAAAAAAAAAAATCCGATGGTTTCATTTTTTATGTTGTGCTCTTTACTTTAACATGAAAATCACAAAGCGAGAACAAAAATTTGGATTATAAAAAAAAAAAATTTTTATTTTTTATGATAAAAATAATTATGTATTAGATTTATTAACACATTTAATAAATTCATGTGGTTAATTATAAGCAAATCGATAAATAAATAATGAATTTTGAATTTTTGAAAAAAAAAAAAAAATCCGATGGTTTCATTTTTTATGTTGTGCTCTTTACTTTAACATGAAAATCACAAAGCGAGAACAAAAATTTGGATTATAAAAAAAAAAAAATTTATTTTTTATGATAAAAATAATTATGTATTAGATTTATTAACACATTTAATAAATTCATGTGGTTAATTATAAGCAAATTTACTTTAACATGAAAATCACAAAGCGAGAACAAAAATTTGGATTACAAAAAAAAAAAAAATTTATTTTTTATGATAAAAATAATTTTTTATTAGATTTATTAACACATTTAATAAATTCATGTGGTTAATTATAAGCAAATCGATAATAAATAATGAATTTTGAATTTTTGAAAAAAAAAAAAAATTCGATGGTTTCATTTTTTATGTTGTGCTCTTTACTTTAACATGAAAATAACAAAGCGAGAACAAAAATTTGGATTATAAAAAAAAAAAATTTTATTTTTTATGATAAAAATAATTATGTATTAGATTTATTAACACATTTAATAAATTCATGTGGTTAATTATAAGCAAATTTACTTTAACATGAAAATCACAAAGCGAGAACAAAAATTTGGATTACAAAAAAAAAAAAAAATTTATTTTTTATGATAAAAATAATTTTTTATTAGATTTATTAACACATTTAATAAATTCATGTGGTTAATTATAAGCAAATTTACTTTAACATGAAAATCACAAAGCGAGAACAAAAATTTGGATTACAAAAAAAAAAAAAAATTTATTTTTTATGATAAAAATAATTTTTTATTAGATTTATTAACACATTTAATAAATTCATGTGGTTAATTATAAGCAAATCGATAAATAAATAATGAATTTTGAATTTTTGAAAAAAAAAAAAATCCGATGGTTTCATTTTTTATGTTGTGCTCTTTACTTTAACATGAAAATCACAAAGCGAGAACAAAAATTTGGATTATAAAAAAAAAAATTTTTATTTTTTATGATAAAAATAATTATGTATTAGATTTATTAACACATTTAATAAATTCATGTGGTTAATTATAAGCAAATCGATAAATAAATAATGAATTTTGAATTTTTGAAAAAAAAAAAAAAATCCGATGGTTTCATTTTTTATGTTGTGCTCTTTACTTTAACATGAAAATCACAAAGCGAGAACAAAAATTTGGATTATAAAAAAAAAAAAATTTATTTTTTATGATAAAAATAATTATGTATTAGATTTATTAACACATTTAATAAATTCATGTGGTTAATTATAAGCAAATTTACTTTAACATGAAAATCACAAAGCGAGAACAAAAATTTGGATTACAAAAAAAAAAAAAAAATTTATTTTTTATGATAAAAATAATTTTTTATTAGATTTATTAACACATTTAATAAATTCATGTGGTTAATTATAAGCAAATTACGTTGATAAATGATAAAAATAATTTTTTATTAGATTTATTAACACATTTAATAAATTCATGTGGTTAATTATAAGCAAATCGATAAATAAATAATGAATTTTGAATTTTTGAAAAAAAAAAAAAATCCGATGGTTTCATTTTTTATGTTGTGCTCTTTACTTTAACATGAAAATCACAAAGCGAGAACAAAAATTTGGATTATAAAAAAAAAAAAATTTATTTTTTATGATAAAAATAATTATGTATTAGATTTATTAACACATTTAATAAATTCATGTGGTTAATTATAAGCAAATTTACTTTAACATGAAAATCACAAAGCGAGAACAAAAATTTGGATTACAAAAAAAAAAAAAAATTTATTTTTTATGATAAAAATAATTTTTTATTAGATTTATTAACACATTTAATAAATTCATGTGGTTAATTATAAGCAAATCGATAAATAAATAATGAATTTTGAATTTTTGAAAAAAAAAAAATCCGATGGTTCATTTTTTATGTTGTGCTCTTTACTTTAACATGAAAATCACAAAGCGAGAACAAAAATTTGGATTATAAAAAAAAAAATTTTATTTTTTATGATAAAAATAATTATGTATTAGATTTATTAACACATTTAATAAATTCATGTGGTTAATTATAAGCAAATCGATAAATAAATAATGAATTTTGAATTTTTGAAAAAAAAAAAATCCGATGGTTTCATTTTTTATGTT
>CAUVYM010000362.1:0-15287 GCA_963556165.1 Tipula helvola
AATAATAAATAGTAAGCCATTATGTTGTTTTTATTTAAATGGAAGAAGGTTATTGAGATACGAAAAGATATAGGAGCTCCTAATAAAATCCTTTCAAGATGCTTTAATTCGAGTTTCGTTCGTATAACAGGTGACTTTGTGGTATAAAAACAACGAGGATTTTATACAAAAATCATAAATTGGATTAATACGTGTATTAACCATTATTGGTATTTGTTTGCTAGCATGCAATTTAAATACAAAATGGTAAACTTTTATGCTTGTGAGACAAAAAGAAAATCTTAGTTAAATTTTTTCTTATTTAATTACCTTTAATATTTAAAACCATTGCTTTTTTTCATTTTTTAAAGAGGGATAGGTTGTCTCCTTTTATAAAATATGAGATTAATTACACTTATTTTAATCTATGAAAAAAAAGTTAATATTGTACTTTAATAAATAAGAACGTTCTATTATAAAAAATGTTGAACTAAAAAATAAGGTTATACAGTCAACCCTCTTTAATATGAACACTGGGTTTGATTATTTTTTTGGATGTTTATCTATAAAAAGTGTTCATATTAGAGAGAAGATATTATCTTATCAAAAAATCATTTTTTAATTATAAAGTCCGTTATTTTTAATTTTCTGGCCTTTCTTTCTCTTATTATCTCATTTATAATTGGCTTCAACATATATATAAAATGCAGGAATTGGAAAGCATCCAAGATTCAATAATATCAATCGAGTTTATTACATCTTTGCTCGTAGGACAATAGTGTACTTCATATGTGCGATCTTCATTGTTTAAGACTTCTGAATTCTCATTAATAGAACAATTTGCTTCATTTAAAATAAAATTGTTGTCGTCCTCTTCAAATGTTTCCTCATAAGCTTGAAAATCTTCTTCATGTTGTAATATTTTCCAATCATCTGTTTCACATAACAAGTTTTCCGATAACCACCCTGATTCTCTTATAAAGCCCGCCTTAAAAAAGCAATTTTCAATAGTTTTAATTGAAACTTCAGACCATGAGCGTTGTATCATATTTACGCACTGTAACAAATTTATTAGTTTAATAATTTCTCCATATTCCATTTCTTCATGTAAAACAATTTTTTCAAGCAACATTAACCTATATTTTGATTTAAAAGAAATAAGTATTCCTTGGTCAATGGCTGCGTCTTACTAGTAGTGTTTTTAGGTAGATAAACCAATTACACATTTGACAAAGAAATTACGGCTGGGTGAAACTGTTGCGTTATCCAATACTAACAGAATATTTATTTTTTCTGATTTTTTTCTTTGGTTCAATAAATGTAACCAATCTTTAAATATGTTTAAAGTCATCCATGATTTTTTGTTGGCTTTATATACAACTCCTAGTTTGTTTAAATCAAGTTTATTGAAGCATCTTGGTTTTTGGGCCGATCTAATTACATAGGGTGGCATTTTTTCACCGATGGCACTACAGCAAAGTAAAACAGTAATTCACTGTTTCTGAAATCTATTCATTTTACTATCCCCCGCTGTAATGCATAATGAGATTTTTGGGTTTCTTTGAAGAATAGTGCGGATTCATCGAGTTATAAATATTCTCGGGTTTATAATTATTAATTTAAATTTCTTTTTCCTCGAAAAAAGTCGTAATCGTATCATCGTCAATTAAACCAGATTCTCCAGATAATATACGTGATTTTATTTTATGTCGTTTCAATAAATAACTGCAACTACCCAGATGAGGCCTGAAAATCAGAAATACCCAGTTCTTCGTCAATATTTTTTGCTTTTGTCTGTAAGAATGTTCCAGAAATTGGGAACCCTTTGTTTTTTTTTACTCTGAAACCATTTGTATAAAATTGGATCCAGTTGTTCCGTTTTATACAACTTCCTTTTACGTGTAAAATTATTTTCTACCTCTAAAATGGTTTTCTGGTTTTTAAATACGCCGTTTATACAACCTAATGAGACACAGTACTTCTTAGCCAACGATCTTAGGTTTATATTATTGCTTGTGGCATCATTAATGATATTTTTTGTTTCGATGATAAGATCGCGTCGTTTATGTTTTTTTGCCCGTTTTGTCATGGTGAAAAATTAAAAAACAAAATATTTAAAAATTAAAAACATAATATTTTAAAAAGAAGACACGAAATTGGTTAGTTTATCATAAATAAGCGAAAAAACAAATTTATTTGATCTTTATTACATTTTTATAAAATTTTAAACCATCTTAATTTTTTTTCGAAATCATGAATCAATATTTCTAAATTCTATAACAGTTTTTACGAAAAAAATTACACTTGAAATAATTTTTTTTGTTCATTGTTAAAAAATAATAATGTTCACAATAACTTCGTATATTTCAACTTTAATTAGGTAAATATTATAAATCGTTCATATTAAAGAGATGTTCATATAAGAGGATGTTCATATAAGACAAGGTTGATTGTATCTGGTTTGTTTTTTTGAAAAATATACACCACAATGGGTTTTTCTTTTATTATTTCAATTAAACAAATGAAAAATTAAATTATATCTTAAAAACCCCACGATATACATTCTACCCTAATTTATAGTTTTAGTTAAAGGATAGTTTTATTTCTCGAATCAATTTTATAGTAGTTCTGAGGCAGTGGTGGGTTGTTTTTATTAGACTAATGTTTAAATTATTTCGAGAAATGTTGAAATGTTATGGTTGTTTGCTCTTAAACTTAATATTTCAAACCAGTTGAGTTTTTTATTTTTATGATCGTAAATCTTTTGACATTTATTAAATCCTAAATTTCTCTTCCATATTTTTCTTGAATATGAAAATGTTTTACTATTTGTACTTGTGATGTAAAAGACTCACAGTTTAATGTTCTCTTGAGATGAATTTCTGCCTGTTCCGTGTTGTTGAAAAGGAATGTTTTATACATCATGATTATTTAATTCCGTGAACAATAGTCTTTGTTTCGATAAGGATTATAACAAGCATCTGTTTATATTTTTTGTTAACCATTTCAAAGTTCATATTTTATACAAGATGAGCTAGTTGGCGATTGTACAAGTAAAAATATATGGTTATTTGTAACATATACCCATTCAACACAAAAAAAATCATCTAGGATTCATTTAACCTAGGAATTTTAAACTAAGAAATAATAATCAACAACAAAACATTCTCTTGACTTACAAGAAATACAAAGAGAATATTTTTATTTTATTTTCTAACACACTTACATTCTAAAATCAAGGTATATTTGTAAAAATGTGGATTTAAAACAAAAATTGGGGTAGTATGCTAATAAGTAGGGGTAAATAATAAAAAAATAATTAATTAATTAACTTTTAATCTACCAGTTAACGAATTAAATAATAAATCTTTCAATACTATTAATGACATTTAAGCTTTCATTAATCATATAATTCTTAATATGCATTTTTAAATCGTTTACTCTTAGTCCCATAGGTATTTTGTCTCTTAAATATCTCTAAAGTCCTTCAATTGTATTTGTATGTAAGGTTACGTCCTCTGCAGATACAAACTCTACTGTAGGATTAACTATATATTACAAGCCACTTAAGAGTTATACCCTCTACATCCATCAGTTATCATTCTTGTACCTCTCTCCATGTTGTTTATTATCAATCTCGATAAAAATTATGAATGTCTCACAGTTACTATCTCAAAAAACACGTCGTTTGTTTCTCTACAAAGTCCAGCAATGATTCAACAACCGATCTTCTACCAATTCTTTGCTTGTTGAAAAAAAGGTGAGCCTTGTAAATCTCAACCGTAAAACCAACCCCTCTCAATTTTCCGTTATGCCTGGTTGTTTCGTACCTGCTGCTTATTTTTTCGCGTATTTTTTTGTTGTACGTTACAACTATAGCCCCCCATACATAAACATATGCTTTGATTTCCTCTACTGTAAATTTTATGCATAACAATAAATTAACTTTCAGCAAACAGGAAGTCTACTGTCCCACAAATAAACTACAAAAGACAAAGTTAAATCGTTTTCTACAAGTTATATTATTGCATAGAGAAATACACGAAAACCCATGTCTTTTCTTATTTTTGGCTATTAAACATGTATAGCCGAAAATTAAACATATTTTGGCGGGGTTTATTAATCGCAATTCTAATGCGTATTCGTATGCCTTTCTTCATCAATTATTCCTGTTACAAATTTAAAATGATCATGGTCATGGTTAATTAAAAAATAATTTATTTTTTACCCCCCATTATTATAATGCTACCAAGATTTCGAACTTTCTTGGTCGTTTTCCGCTATTTTTCTGTTCTTTACTTTTTTTTCTTCCTGTTGTTATTATTTTACAAAAATAAGCTGTAAAATTTTATATTTTACAGCCAAAAACGCAACGAGAACCACCCGACCTCTTAATTTTTTATAAAAGAAGGAAAAGTTTAATTAATGATCTTTTGATGGATTCGCAGTCTCTAAGATTTATTAGGTAAATGTTCAAAAAAAGAAGAGTATCGAATAGAGAACACTGTTATTTGTGGTAATGTGAGACAAGGTAGATGAGTGTAAATTTTAAATGGCAGCCGTCTATGTCTGCATGGAATTATAAAATTTCTCACCCTAAAGTTTACTTATACCATTTAAACTTCTTGATTTGAATACGAAAGGAGTTTCTACTGATTGTCTCTGATTTTTTTATAAAAATTTACTTGAGTATGCCGTAAAAAATTAATGGTAAAGATCTTAATCAGGGACCGAGTTCAGTTCACTTCTTAATAATAATATTATATAGATTGATTAGATGGATCTCTAAGGAAATTCGGATGGTTATATGAATTAAGAAAACAAACTAAATCTTTTAGCTTGTGAACTTGGTTCAATATATCTATCGATTTTATGGAAGTGGTCAGGCAAAAAATGTTGATTAATCATCTGGATCCAAACAAAAGAATTGTAATATTTTAAACATAGAATTGGATTTATGATGGACATTAAATATTTATTTGGCTATTTCTGGATGATTGCAGTGTAAATATCTAGATGTAGACATGGATTATTGGCGAGATATTCACAATAAGTTCTCCGTGTTAATGTGAACCATTTCGATAAATTTCATTAAACAAAAAAAATAGACGAATCTTAGGATCTTATTCTGTAAGGATTAAACTGCTAATCGGAGTATGAATGATTAGACGTTTTTTCATGTAAAGATATTTATTTTTTGATTGATTTGCTAGCAAATTAACCTAAAAAAGTATTTAGAGAGTAAGTTAAAAAAATAGCTCGTATTTTATCAAATAATTCGTGAAAATCTGATTTTACCATAGCTTTGGAATCTTGTGTTTTATTAAAAATTATATTTGGTTTATGCTTTAACAAACAAATCACTGTGTATTTCTATGCCAAAATATTAATAGCTAGATGGTGACTTTTTATAAATTCTCATTCTTAATCAGTTTTATTCTTTAAAAGTGAAATATCTTTTCTACATTTTTTAACAGAGTTTGGTTTTCCCAATAAAAGGTAACATATAGTGTGATATTTTGCAATCATGGGTCTTAATTAATGATACATGTTACATTTTGTAAGAAATGGTGGGAGGTTTTAATATCATGTTCTACTTTGATGGCTATCTAAAGCCTTATAAATATTTTTTTTTATTAATAATAGGATGTAAATGTCGTGATGGGCATTCTGAGAGAACATAAACTATTTTTGAGAATATAAACTCTTTGTATTTCCTGTCTGTGATCTTAATCATCCCTAATTTTTAGGATATTTTCAGTAAAATATAAATGGACTGTTAAAGAAGCTAAACATAATAGACTGTGTTGTTGTAGTATCTTTGATCATTAAAATGTATTTTATTTAGATTCCAAACCTTCGGTGTATAAGATGTCTCTTAAAATAATGTGTTTAGATAATACAATTATATACAGTAAATCATATACAGCAAATTATATACAGTAAATCATATACAATAAATTATTTACAGTAACTCATATAGGTTGAAGTACACTTTAGTGCCCCCAAGTACGAATTTTAGAAAGTATAAAAAAGCAAAAGAAAAAAACAAAATTGACAACACAATTTTAATCAACACCTTAACAATTGAATAAAGGCATACCCTAATCAATTTTCGTTTTTCCTTCTCTAAATGAACTCAAATAAACGTCCCTGCAGCTTAGCTTTAACCCGGCACCTTGCAGGTACCATAAGTTTGACACCATTCCAAGTACCCTATATTCTATTTGTAGTTAATCCTTCTGAACTTTTAATGCCTATTGAATGGTTAACAAAATGATGTTAAAATTTTATATCCTTTTTGAACGTTGAATAACCTTTCCACCCATCAGTCACCACAATGGATCCAGGTAACATATAATTTTAATTAGGCCATTTAGGGTTTCAGCATTTCGATTATCGACGACAACTACAAAAAACCTCATTTTACTAGTACTTTCAACTCCACCAAACACCCACGCTCCATCCACCCGATGCCCTCTGTTGTACTTTCTTTTTCCAAATTTACTTTCGTCAACTTGAATTTCAACACCAGGACCTCCAATTTGAACATTTTCCGCTTCCACACTTTCGGAAATCTGATCCCGTAATAGACGCAAGACTCTTGTAATTGTAAGCGAGAGTGACCAGTTATGCTTGCAATTGCATTGAAAGGAGTCAACGTGGGCCATAAATATGCTAAATGAATAAATTCATTGATAGGAAGTTTAACATTTTGTAATATACTTTCCTTCATTGGACAAATCTATTTCCTACAAGATTTCTTTTGACACTTGTATTTTAAACCGTTAACGCATTTAACGCTAAAAATATCGTAAGGACATGCTGTTACCAGTTCAATCCACCCACTTTCAATTGCAAACGCAATTGCATTTTTTTCATCGTCCCATATGTTGGCAATTAATTTCTTTCTCGGCAACATGGAAATTTTAAAAAAATACTTTTTAAACAATTTTGTTAACTTTTGAGGTTCGAACTCGGGGCACTATAGTGTATTTAATCCACTCATATACAGTAACATATACAGTAAATATCTTGGGAGGTAAAAACTAATTTATATAACAAAAGTTAAATACTAAATGATTTATTAACATGTAAATCACAATTGAGATGTCGAATCTCTATGCTGTTGTCCCAAGCTCCAAATTGGCCGATAAAAGCACATTTAACTTATCCTCTTCTATCTCCGATCTGATCTCAGCCAATTTTGTTAATAACAAAGTTAGTGTATTAATCCCTATACCATTAAGATCCCAATCAGTCGTCTTATTGAAATATTCATTATTTGGGAACATAAAAAAAAGCTTTTTATATCCCAAATCCAATCTCTTTTTAAAAACATCACTGCCATTAAATTTATCTTCAAGAATTGCTTGTGGATCAATGTGGAAAATATTCTTAAAAATACCTTCTAGGTTATTTTCTTTGATAGCTGCTTCAACAATTTCTTCGCTAAATGAAGATGAAATCCATTTATCACAATCAATATTTTCAAGAAGTTTTTTAGTAGCAAAAGTATCTTCATTCTTATTCTGTTCTATGCGGTTTATCATAGATTGTATTAGTTGTGCTCGAACAACACTTTCAATTCTTTCTTCGTGTGTGATACCTTTTATTTTAATAAACACTTTCTTACTATTTTCGTTAACTTTGAATCCATTTTTAACCTCATCTTCAAAATCCGTATTCAATTCTTGATTAAAACTTCAAGAAAGTCTTCTCCCATATATAATAAATACACTTCAGAAGAGAAAATCAATAGTTTATCACTAGTCCTCACATATGAATTCTTATCAAAAATTAATGGAGCACATAGTCTGATTGCCAGGCGTAAAAAAAACATGAGGTACTTCAAATTATTTTATTATAAAGAAACTAATTGGTATAAATCTAATCTATGTATTTTTATTCATGATAATTAAGATTTAAGATATAAAAGAATGTATTTACTAGATCTCAAAGTTATTTTTAAATAACTTTACATAAGCCATATATTATAGGGTTTTTCTATCGAATTTGTACATTTCGTCAATCAAATTAGACAAGATCAGATTATTCGTAGACAACGTCAATCAAATTAGACAAACATGATGATTTTTAGGAAACGTCAATCAATTTAGACAAAATCGATATATCATACAATTCGTGCAATCAATTTAGACATTTTATCGATCAATTTAGACAAATAAATAAATAATGTTAGAATAATAATTTCCCGCCTATAAATATATAATTCATTGAATTTTCAGAATATGAATCCTCCAACAGAAAAGTCAGAACAAATGCAAATTAATCCTTCTGCAAATGAACCGATAAGTAACCAACAATACGAAAGAAAATATGGATCTATTTCACAATCTCAAAGAGAGAAGATTATTTCGCTATATAATAAAAATATTAAAATTGTTACAATAGCTGAACTTACTGGCGTTAAAAGAACATCGATATATAACATCTTGAAAATATTTAAAAATTCTATGCGTATTTCAGCATTACCGAAAGGAGGTGATACAATGGGTAGTTTATCTGAAGAGGAAAAAATAGCAATTCGAAATTGTGTTGATAAAAATCCAACAGTAACAATCAAAGAATTGGTACAAAAATTTCTACTTGAATTTAATAAACAAATATCTGAAAGTACAGCTAATCGTTGCTTAAAAAAATTTCATTATAATTTTAAATGTGTATCACTTTCACCAGAACGAAGAAACAATGCGAATACTATTTAACAAAGGAGGTTATATGCAGAATAATTTAAAATACATTTTTTAACAATAGAGGATAAAAATTTTGTATTTATTGGTTAAGTCGGATTTCAAGTATGCACACGGATTAAACGTGGCAGAGCAGAAATTGGAAATTCTGTTACAGTTTATACTCCAAGCACCAGATCACGAAATATTTCTGTTATTTCTGCCGTAAACAAATATGAAACACTTAATTTTAAACGTAATAATTTACCTGTAACAGGAGAATCGTATAAAATTTATTTGCTAGACTTAAAGACGTTATGTAATGCCCAGGGAATAGAAAATCCAATATACATTTTATATAATGCTCGAATTCATCATTACGGTGGTTTAAATGCTATAGTTATTGAATACAATATACATTTATTATATTTACCTCCCTATTCTCCATTTTTAAACATGATTGAAAATTGTTTCTCAAAGTGGAAGCAATATGTACTAAGGCAAGCATCAAATAATGAAACTGAATTGTTTAGGAATATCAATGATGGGTTTGAGTGTTTAAGCGTGTCAGATTGTCATGGATATTTTAGAAAGATGTTAAGGTATATTGAAAAATGTATATTTTATGTGATACTTTGTAATCATGGGTTCTTTATATAATAAGGCATTAACATCCCCCGCTCGAGACGGTAGTCTCATCTTCCCATACCTTTTAAATCAAAGTGTCTCTTCTTTGTGAACTTTCCATCTTGCTTTCTTACTAAATATGAATCATTTCCTAACAACCCAGCAACCTTTCCGTTATCTAAAAACCTTCCGTGTTCATTCTTTGTTGCATTCCTAAGTTCTCTCTTTTTGCAATTCTAACTTTTTGACCCGTCATGAACTTCTCTTTCTTTCTGTCTTTAAACCTACTTGCGTATGTTCCGTATTTGCTATTACAAGCCAATAAATCCCCATCTTCTTCCATTACTGCTTCCCTTGGTGTCCTACCTATCGCCTTATGATAGGTATAATTATATTTCCTAACAACATCCTCCAGCTTTTTCTCGATGTTTGATCCTTTCATTTTCAACAAACCTTCTCTTATCGACCTAATTACTCTTTCAATCCGACCGTTAGACCTATGAGATTCCAAAGAAACCTTTCTGTGGATAATACCAGCATCTCAACAAAGCCTATTCACTCCCTTTGTTAACAAACTTTTTACCGTTGTCAGTTATGAGCTCTTCTGGCTTGCACTTCTCACACCATTCTTCTAAAACTTTTAAAATTGTTTCTGCACTTTTGTCGTTAATCATACGAGCCATTACAAACCTAGTGAAGTAATCTATCCCTATCAACGCATAACCCCCTGTCGGCTTGAAGTCTATCAAATCAAGTGAAACCTTTTCTTGCTTCCTACTAGTCTCTACAAAACCACATCCCCCTCGAGTTTTCCTGTTTATCTTAGAACATGTTTCACATTTCTTCACGACATTCTCGACCGTTTTTTTCATTTCAATCCAATAGTATCTTTGCTTTAGCATATAATACGTTCCTTCAGTTGCCCTATGATTTGTTTCAATATGAGCTTCCACAGCTAGTTCCTTACGCCTCTCAATATCAGGATATTCCCTCTGTATGCCGCTATCCGAGACCCAATACTCCTTTCCATTTTCTCTTATCACATGTTTGCTAATCTTTCCATCTCTAATCTTTGTTCCTTTTTCTGATTGTTTAACAACATTTTCATCTTGTTCATAAATCCTTGATAAAGCATCTGCTCCCACCAATTCCTCTGGTTTTTGGTATTCCATCGAGAAATCAAACTCTTGTATATGTTCGATCCACCTATTTATCCTGTTGTTGTTAAAATTTGGCTTGACTCTTATTTGCTCCAATGCTTTGTGATCGGTTATTAACTTAAACTTTCTACCTCTTAATTCATATTCGAACTTCTTAATTCGCCAAAAGATTGCTAACATTTCTTTTTCACTAATCAAATATCTCGATTCTGTGGATGTTAATTTCTTGCTAGCCCACTGTATAAGAAGTAATTTACCTTCAAATTCTTCCATTAAAACTGCACCCAAACCAACATTGCTTGCGTCCGTTTTCAACACAAACTCCTTTTTGTAATCTGCCAACAGATTTCCTCGCATTTCTTTCAGCCTTCTTTTAAGTCATCAAACTCTACCTGTAGATCCGAGTTCCAATTCCATCCCTTGTTATTTCCTCTTAGACTCGATGTCATTTTTGTCGTAAGACTTGCAAAATCCTTGATAAATAATCTGAACCATCCGGCCAGCCCTAAAAACCGTCTTAACTCCTTAATGCTCTTTGGAGTGGGATACAACAAAGCCTCGTTCTTCTTCACGTCGTTCGGGGTCTGTTCTAACCCATTTATCCTTACACCTAATAATTCCACCTCTCCAAGTGCAAATTGAATCTTTGCTTGTTAATCTTTAAACCATTTTGAATAAACTTTCTTAAGACACGAGCTAGCCTTTCATCGTGCTCCTCTCTGGTCTTCCCAAATACAACAATGTCATCCATGTAAACATTCACTCCTTCTCTTAGTTCTTCGTCTAAAACTTTGCACATCACCCGCTACATAATTTGCGGTGAATTCTTAAATTCCATTCATAAACCCTGCGCATCAAACTCAAAAGCTGTTTTCTTCTTGTGTTCTTCTTCAATTTCAATACTATAAAATCCTTCTTAAGATCTATAACACTAAAGAATTTGCTACCTTGTGTCGAGTTTACAACATCCCTTATATTTTTCAACTCATAAGGATCCTTTTCACACAAATCATTCAGAGCCATGAAGTTAGACACAAGCCTCACTCCTCCGTTTGGCTTTTGAATCGCTCTAATTGGATTTCTCCACTCACTTTCAGATCTTCTTATGATCCCTCTTTCCTCTAATTCTCTTATATAATTATCTGTTGCCTTTCTAAGAGCCTGAGGAATCACTACTCCATTTTTGATCACTTCTGAACCTCTCTTAGTCTCTATTTTGCACTTCTCTATTTTACAAAATCTTATCTTTTCATTTTCCTCATATAATACCTCTTTAAATCGCTTAAAATACTCTTCCTTAGACTCAACAGTTCTTTTAATTGTCTTATTTCCAACCACTCTTCTAATTAACTCTGAGCCACCTTTATCAGCCAATTCCTTCTTCTGTTTCTTATCTTTGTCGTATGTTTTCATTCTCTCTTTTACCTTTTCAAATGTATACGAGCAATCTGTGGTTCTATACCCACTCTCGTTACAAACAAAGCACAATATGTTTATTGGTACCCAAAACCTTTTTTCACTCGACCAACTTCTATCTTTAAAGATATTCTTAAATATATCCTCTTTTATCATCCTTCTTCTAAACTCACTACTCTATCCTTAAGATTCCCAGCTTCTTTGTCAACTTGTGCCATTTTAAACCTATCTATTATAGGTTTCCAGTCTTCCTCTACAATATCATTTTCTATGATATACCTTCTAAGTCTCCTTGTTGGTCTTATCTTCCTAAATACCTTTAAACTTCTCAAACTACCTATTTTGAATGCTCCCATGTTCGTTTCCAACTTACACATTTCCTTATATATTTTATTTTCAATCCCTTGATCGACGGAATTCGCTTGGATTCCCTTAACTGTTGCAGTTAACGCCATGGGATACTTTGTAATCATGGGTTCTTTATTTAATAATGCATATAACATATTCTGAAATTATTGATGAATAAATTATTATTCTAACATTATTTATTTATTTCTCTAAATTGATTGACGTTTTCCTAAAAATAATTATGTTTGTCTAACTTTGATTGAAGTTGTCTACGGAATAATCTGATCTTGTCTAATTTGATTGACGAAATGTACAAATTCGATAGAAAAAACCTTATAATAATCAACGACAAAACATTCTCTTTACTTACAAGAAATACAAAGAGAATATTATTATTTTATTTTCTAACACACTTACATTCTAAAATCAATGTATATTTGTAAAATGTGAATTTAAGACAAAAACTAGGGTAGCTTTCTAATAAGTAGGGGTAAATAATAAAAAAATAATTAATTAATTAACTTTTAATCTACCAGTTAACGAATTAAATAATAAATCTTTCAATACTATTAAGACATTTAAGCTTTTCATTAATCATATAATTCTTAATATGCATTTTTAAATCGTTTACTCTTAGTCCCATAGGTATTTTGTCTCTTAAATATCTCTAAAGTCCTTCAATTGTATTTGTATGTAAGGTTACGTCCTCTGCAGATACAAACTCTACTGAATGATTGACTATATATTACAAGCCACTTAAGAGTTATACCCTCTCCATCCATCAGTTATCATTCTTGTACCTCTCTCCATGTTGTTTATTATCAATCTCTATAAAAATGATGAATGTCTCACAGTTATTATCTCAAAAACACGTCGTTTGTTTCTATACAAAGTCCAGCAATGATTCAACAACCGATCTTCTACCAATTCTTTTGCTTGTTGAAATATGGTGAGCCTTGTCAATCTCAACCGTAAACCACCCCTCCCAATTTTCGGTTATCCCTGGTTGTTTCGTACCTGCTGCTTTTTTTTCGCGTATTTTTTTGTTGTACGTTACAACTATAGCCCCCGATACATAAACATATGCTTTGATTTCCTCTACTGTAAATTTTATGCATAACAATAAATTAACTTTCAGCAAACAGGAAGTCTACTGTCCCACAAATAAACTAAAAAAGAACAAAGTTAAATCGTTTCTACAAGATTATATTATTGCATAGAGAAATACACGAAAACCCATGTCTTTCTTATTTTTGGCTAGTAAACATGTATAGCCGAAAATTAAACATATTTTGGCGGGGTTTATTAATCGCAATTCTAATGCGTATTCGTATGCCTTTCTTCATCAATATTCCTGTTACAAATTTAAAAATGGTCATGGTTAATTAATTAATTTTTTATTATTTATCTCCTCCAATTATTAGAATGTTACCGTTTTATTAATAAACCATGAGGATTGGTACTATGCTTTCGATTTATTCATATTAAATTGAATAGTTTTAAAATTTTTAAGGTTAATCTCTTCTGTTTAATAATGATCATATGTTATATTTTCTTATTATCAAAATTATTAAATATGGCCAAATTCGTAGCTATTGTTACACGAAGCAAAAAAATGATATTTTAAACCAATAACCGAAAAAGGAATATAAGTTTTTAAAAAAATAGAATACAACCCATGTTTTTCTATTTCTTTATTCAATTTTTATTTAAGAAGGTGTTTATCATGGAAGAAATAATCACAGTAGTGATATTGTTAAAGCACATGATGACTTATTCATTTTTTTTCGAGTTAGTTCTCTTTGATAAGATTCCATTAGAAGAAAAGTTAAATGAATTAAAAGATGAAGCTACGAAAGAATTAGCTAATAGGAACTTTGAACTTGGAGACCTGGGCGTTGATATGAAACAGTTTTTAAAGGTGAAGAAAGATACAATGACTGAAATGTTAAGAAAAAAGAAATAACCATAATGGCATACAAGGGTGTTACAATGAGCAACGTAGACGTGTTAAAAGAAATGTTACAAAAACCTTAAAGCAGATAAGTGGGTCTTAAGTGATATCGTGTCATGTAGTGTAGAAGGGCTTTTAGAAAGAGCCGGCCTGTTAAATGAATTCTCACTCATACAAGGCAGATTTTTGGACGTCCGTTGTTTCAAGAACAAGATTGTGATGAGAAACCTACAAAAATTGAATACAGTAATAACATCTTTAGGTTATAAAAAGAGTATATCTTGTCGATGATAAGCTTGATTATGTAACATTTGATAAAGATCTAGGTTGGGTTCACGTTCTTACTAGATATGACACCATCAAGCAAGATGTGGAAAATGCTTTAAGAAAAACCATTCCGCACGATAAATAGATTTGAGAGAGTCGATTTGAAAGGATCAATTTGAGAGAGTCGATTTGAAAGGATCAATTTGAGAGAGTCGATTTGAAAGGATCAATTTGAGAGAGTCGATTTGAAAGGATCAATTTGAAAGGAATCTTTAAATAAAAAATCTTTAAAAAAAGTGCGTTTATTTTTTAGCTAATATCAATCATAGACAATTTGGTAGGAATATTTATTTTTTGTAGGAGCAGAAATTTACATTGGATATTTGGGTAACGTTCGTAATCTCACATCCCACAATTTAAGGTATAAAATTCAAATAAATAACCTGTAATTAATATTTGAAATCATATGGTATACAATAAAATTATTTTTTGAAGTAATTTTTACAAATTCCTGGGAAAAAATATAACTTGTACACATTTGATTGGTTCTACAAATTATATTTGCAAATAAAATATTCCAAAAATGAATAAATAAATATAATCATTTTAAATCAATTCAACCAAACTCTCCCAATGTTTACTATAACAACTCTCTCGCCACATCCATTCCACCACATACTCACAAATTAAAACTACATTCATCCCATTTTTTAATATTTTGATTTTGTCAAATCACTTTCAATAATTTTGTATTTACAGGTTCATCGGATAAACAATCTATGATAATTGTTTGGTGATCAAATGGCAAGGCATGGATGTCTCTATATACTCTACAGTCTCACT
>CAUVYM010000363.1:0-40593 GCA_963556165.1 Tipula helvola
AACCAGATAAAAAAAACTTAGTAACTATTCGTATAAGCTCCAAAAACTCATCTTCTTACGGACAAAAGCTCACACTACTTGAAAGATCCAAAGTGTTAAAGACGGGGTTTGGGGGCAAAAAATACAGAAAAATTGTTTCTACCGATGAGAAGCTGTTCACAACTGAACAATGTTACACTCGTCAAAATGACTTATTCGGTCAAAAGCACCTCCCAGAGAAGCTCGAACTGTTGCCAGAAGCCAAATACTAATCGGTTTATTTGGGCTGAATTTACCGCTGTGGGAAAGCTACCGCTCAAATTCATCAATGAAGAGATCAAAGTGAACCAAGAAATTTATCGCCGTGAAATTCTCGAGGAAGTAGTTCTTCCCTTGACTTGTGAGTATTATCCAAATATTAATTGGACCTTTTAACAAGATTTTGCTTCGACTCACAAAGCGACATTAACTCAACAATGGATTCGAAAGAAATTTCCGAACTTTTTTGAAGTTATGCCATGGCCGCCGTATTCTCCGAATTTAAATCCTCTCGATTATTTTATTTGGGCATACTCGGAGAGCAAAGCGTGCGCCATACCACATACAAATTTGGAGTCTTTACGTTCTGCTATGGTCAAGGTCTGGGATGAAATGCCTCTAGAATTGCTTCGAACTTAGTAGACATTTATTAGACGTAAGGATATCTGTTGCCACTCTTATTTGTGGGGACTGCCTCGATTAGTTGACGACGCGATGTAAGGAGTTGGAATTGTTTCCAATTGTTTAATTCTAGATCAGTTGATGAAGGTTTATTTTTATTGTCATTTATCGCTCTCGGTGGTAGAGTGTGTAGAATCCTTGCCTTATCATCTGAGGGTTTCGCGTTCGATTCCCGGTGGTGACAAGAACAAATTTCACGGTTGGTTGTTGTGTTGTATGTTATGAGGTGCATTGAGCCTCATAAAAAAAAATCGTTTCCCTCTTCCTTTCCAATAAAAAAAAGTAGTGCTGTGTGCCTGTGGTTGTACAAACATATTAAGGAGAAATAAATCCTGAACACAACTTTGATCCTCTCCATAAAACAAAAAAAAATTGGAGCCTTGGTTCAAACTCATTCAGTTTGCTAAGGCTGCAGTTCAAGAATATGATTTAAGACAGAATCCCCGGTTAGTAACATGGGCCCGTTGCGGCATTGAGTGCGGGACTTCTCATGTTCCGGGCTTTCCTCCCAATTTGACTAAGTAAATAAATAATGCCCACCTAGTAAAATTATTTTTAGCATCTATCTACTTCATCTTGTTGACCATTCCATGCTGGAAAAATAATTGAATCGATGATTTCGAGAAACTCGCTCCATGCCTTTACCAACTTTTCTCACTTGAATTTCAGGAGGTTCACTAACATTTTTTCAGCCAATTTCTTATCAGGAGTACAAATTGAAAATGCGGGATTTTTTTCTATTTTTGAACGTTTATTCTGAAAAAATGGTAACAAATGAATTATTCAAAGTATTGTCCATCGCTAGCCACAACTTTTTCCCATCTTTCTGGCAATTTACGGATACCGTCGCGAAAAAATTCGGCCGGCTTGGCTGCTATCCAGTCATCGACCCATTTTTGGGCTTCTTCGTAAGAATGGAAGCGCTGGTCAGCTAGGCCATGTGTCATCGATCGGAAAAGGTGGTAATCGGAAGGAGCAATGTCTGGGCTATACGGCGGGTGGGGTAAGACTTCCCATTTCAGCGTTTGTAGGTATGTTTTGACCGGCGCTGCAACATGTGGCCGGGCGTTGTCATGTTGCAAAATTACTTTGTCGTGTCTTTGCTCGTATTGTGGCCGTTTTTCTTTGAGTGCGCGACTCAAACGCATCAATTGAGTTCGGTATAGTGCTCCTGTGATGGTATCGTTCGATTTCAATAGCTCATAATACACCACATCCAGCTGGTCCCACCAAATACAGAGCATGAGCTTGGCGCCGTGAATATTTGGTTTGGCCGTCGATGATGATGCATGGCCGGGGTAACCATATGATTTTTTGCGCTTCGGGTTATCGTAACGGATCCACTTTTCATCACCAGTGACAATGCGATGCAAAAAACCCTTCCGTTTTTGCCGTTCGAGCAGCAGTTCGCATGCAAAAAATTGGCGCTCGACGTCTCTCGGCTTCAGCTCATACGGCACCCAATGTCCTTGCTTTTGGATCATTCCGAGGGCTTTTATACGATGGGAAATGGCTTGTTGTGTCACTCCCAATGAATCTGCGAGCTCTTGTTGAGTTTGACACGAGTCTTCATTGAGTATTGCCTCCAATTCAGCATTCTCAAACTTTTTCACTTGGCCCGGCCGCTCTTTGTCCTCAACGTCAAAATCACCACTTCTAAACCGCACAAACCATCTCTCGCACGTTGAAACCGATGGAACATGACTCGGATAAGTCTCGGAGACCAATCGATGTGCTTCAGCAGCACTTTTCTTCAAATTAAAGAAGTAAATTAAAACTTCCCGCAAATGCTGTTTTGTTGGCACGAAACTCGACATATTGAGAGCTCAAAAAAACTATGAATTTGACACTGCGACAAATTGACACATACTGAAAATTAAAGCTATAAGACGTAGCTTTGACATGAACATAGTCACAGTACTGCCTGATGCGTATAGCGTTAGTAACGCCATCTGTTATCAATCCCGCATTTTCAATTTGTACCCCTGATAATATTTAGTTGAAGCAGCCTACGGGTATGTGGAGTTCGTGTTTGATTTGAATAGGAATCGAATAAGTCTGATTTAATTCTGGTTCAACTCAAATAGGATTTTAACATGTTGACTGCCATGTGACCTACCCGAGGGTTTTTCAGAAAGTTCCCCATATATAGGAGTAGGGGAAAAAAAGATAACGGTATTTTTATTGTGAAATTTTTTGAATAAACTATTTTCTTAAAAGAGCTCTATCCTAAAAACCGAAACATTTACAGATAAAAAAGTGATTTGCAAAACCGTAGGATTTTATATCTAAAAGCGATGAATGCCAATTTAGTTCTCTGGAGTTAAAACAAACACTGAATAATGTCTGTGGCAAGAGTGAAGACATTACTATCTACGGGACCTGCTGGTTAATCATTTTAAACATAAAAGGAAGCGGCCTTGAGGAATTATGCGACACAGTATATGGAAAACAACAGTAGCACATATGATAAGTCAGCATGCCATTTCTCGACCTGTACGTGTAGGTACACATTCTAACTGTTAATGCACTAACTATTTTAATTTTGGATGAAGCAAAAGATTTGAAATCCATAATGAATTGTAGTGAAGTAATTGCTGCCTATGAAAATTTATTGCATGTCTCCTGAAATCTATCAGGAGTTAGACATAGTGAAACATTTCCAGATATGTTTTAAAACTAAAGCTCAAAAAAGTTTGATTTGGCATCTCTTCTACTAACTAGTTGTAAATCAACATTCATTTAGAATTTACGATCAAGTGCAGGTCTGCCAAGGAAATGTTTAATCTATAACGGATTAGGGTTGGCAGGCCATAAGGAACAGTTTGGTACCTCGCAGTAGATGCGAATGAAAAATATCTGGATTTAAGTGCTCCGATATGTGTAGAACATACTAGGGAATATCATGTGATAATAAATCATAAAAAGAAGCCAAAAACCCAAAAAAATAAATTTTATTTTTATTACTAGCTAATATATATGTACATATAACGAATTTTTTAGGTGTAGTACCGTAAGAAAATGGGAATATCTCTGGAATGGGAGCTAGTACAAATTTGGTTAATATCTTGTAACGCATAATTAAATTTTCTACATGTTCTAGGAACAACATTAGTTTAGTTAGGGCCGTTATCTACTCCAAAATAACAGTTAAAGATAAGATATTAACCAAATTTGTACTACCTCCCATATTCCCATTTTCTTAGCGTCTTAAAATTATTTATGGCAACCCTAGTTTTCAAGGTGGCCCAACACTTAAGACTGGGAAACTTTCAGAAAATACTCTCCTTAGTTAGCCCTACAATCCTGCAAAATTTCATTGATATGTGAATTACTGAGTACTTTCGCACAATTTTCATACTGAACTATACAAGAATCAATTGAGCTCTTCTGATGAAGTGGCACCACTTTTATTCAACAGTCTTAGAATTAAAAACTATTTGTAATTAACTAATACAAATTCGAATAAAGCCGTATAATTTCAATGATAAATTGGTTGCTGCAGTACTGCTTTATCGGATTTAAAGGAAGTTGCATTCCGAACATAAATAATTTCTCAAAACTAACAAAATTAATAAAAAAAAAACACACACATTTTTTTCAAACAACATACCACCAATTGTATTAGGGTTAACCTAATACTAGTAATCTATTACATTCCAATCTTTAATTAACAACACGAAGACAACTCAGAAACAAACAAACAAATTAACTATTTTTTATGCATAGTTAAAATACAAAAAAAAAAAAAAATTAACAAATTATTTTTAGATCATGTATTATAGTTGAATACAAAAAAAAAAATTAAGAAATTAATTTATTTTAAGATACCAAACACAAAAATTTTAACTTACTTGTTAAGATGGATAAGAGAAACAAGTACTCTGTATAAGATATAATTCCTGAAAATAAAGAATAAAATAAAAATTAAGTGATTTACGATAAATTTTAATGCAAAGAAATATATAACTTTTCAATAGTTTTTGTTGTTGAGATTTTATTGAACATTAAAAAAAAAAACAAAACAAAAATAAGAAAAATGAAAACACCGAAAAGAAAATGAGTATGGATAACCATTACTAATCTTACGAATATATATGAAAATAATCTTTCATTTTTATTTTTTGTATTACATTTTTACGTTACAATGCAAGTCTGTATTTATATTTACTAAGCTTTTTATTATTGTTAAGGATCGATAAAATTTGTTTCATTTGTGAGAAAAATTGTATAGTACATGCACACACACTTTGAATTTATAATATTATTAAAGATTTTAATTCAACAGGAGTCATCTAAAAAAGAAAAAAAAAACAAAACCAAAGGCTGTGATAATAATTTGCCCACAATAAAAAAATGTTATTGTAATTCGAGTAATAAAGTATTTATTTACTTTAGGGCTACAATAAGGTTATATCTGATTTTGCCGGTTTAATTTACTTTTTGTTTGCATTCTTACAATACAAGTATTTACAGGTGTGCATAGTAAAACTTTGTCGTCTTATGTACAGCGAATTTTATTTATAATTTTCGAATATGGCGCGGGATTCAAAAGAGCTTTCTGACTTGTCTTAAGCTAAATAATTAAAATCGACGAAGAGAGTGAATACGGATTCCAACTAATATAGCTTACCATGATACCAGGCGCCCGAATGGCAGAAGAGATACTTGGTGAAAGGAAGCAATGTCAAAATTCCAGCAACGACTATCAAAGCCTTAAATAAAGGAAAAGCAGGATGAGCAGAGCTATAAAGCCTACAAAAAGCAGATGAGCTTTCTTTAGTCTGCTATTTATGACCGAATGATTTTAGCTCAAAGGCTAGTCTGCATTTCAAATCGGGGTCCTTAATATTCAATATAAAAACCGAGCCCGGGCGGGGTGGGAGGGGTGCAACTCGGAGGTAAAAAACAGTCCTAGCAAGAAAGAGGTAAACCCTGAGAAAAACCATCCCCAAAATGTTCAATCTGCCGGAACATGCAAATTGTATAGCGTATAAGAGTGGTAATAATAGTTAGAGCACCTGCGTCTAATGGAATAGGGCCGAAAGGACGAATGTCGAAATGCCGAACGTCGAAAGGCCGAATGTGTCGAAGGGCCGAATGTGTCGAAAGGCCGAATGTCGAAAAGCCGATTGTGAAGAAATGCCGAATATCGAAAGGTCGTTTGTGTAGAAATTGAGATTAATTTTTCATCTTTTTATGAATGGAAATTTTCAAAATTTTTATGTTTATGAACATTTTTGTATAAACTTTTTACGTTTTTTTTGTCATATAATTAAAAATTAATTAATTATAATAAAAAAGAAAAAGAAAATAATTTTTTTTTGAGTTGGCTACTTTCTCTAGAAAAAGTAATACAGAAACAATCCCGAAAAAAAATCCAGAAAAACAAATCCAGAAACAAAAAAATTCAGAAAAACAAAATTCCAGAAACACAATTATCTAAGTGCGGACCAAATTAAAATTAAAATTTATAAATGTCTATCGAATTTGACTTTTTCCGTAAAGTTCTTTATATTTACGATAATGGAAATTGCTTCGATAACCTTTCAGACACACAGATCAAAGGAATCGTATCGCTCATATCGCTTCTACTGATAGTTCTACCACAAATGCTTCAAGTTATTTTTTGGTTGGCTTAATTCGTTGGGTTAGAATGGCATCGACGAATGTATTGGAACGAATTGCGGTTTAATGCTTCGTAAATGCTTCGTCAACCTTGTAGACACATCATAGGAATCGTATCGCTCATTCATATCGCTTCTACTGATACATGTACGACGAATGTGTGTCGGTCTTACCCATTCAGTTTTTCGACATTCGGCCTTTTGACACATTCGGCCTTTCGACCCATTCGTTTAACAAAGCGCTTATGCAACATTTCTTTAATGCTTTTTATTATAAACTGCACTGACCAATATTAAATGTGCTCGTTTGTAGTGAGTTAACTGAAGTGGTTTGGGCGTTCGTTTGGTACGCTTATCAGATATTTTGTTTTGTAATTGTTTGACGTTTGCTTTTTGGTTTATTTTTTATGCTATAACTAGGTTCATTTATTATTTTAATTCCAATTTTCTTGTCAATGGCTAAAAAAGTTAAGTTGGGTTGCGCCAAGCTAAATGTTGAAGAAACTCGAAAATTTTGCAAACAACTACACAGAAAAAATAATAGAAATGTGAAAATTGAGGGCGTGGTTAAGTGTAGTGAAACATCAAGGCCGTTTTTTTGAAGCATTATTCTGAAAATTCTGCGGTTCGTTACATGGATTATTGAAATATTTGCCAGTGAAGCGCAAAGATTCAAAGTATGCCTTTTTAACAGTGAAGAGTAGTACTTTCGGCCGCCAACGGCTCAATTATTAACACCTACGGCAGCAAATTGCTATAGGTTAACATCGTACTCAAACGAACCTTCACCCATGCTTTTGCCATAGCTGCGGTGAATCGTCCGATCATTGGCGCCGATTTTCTAAGCAAATTCGGACTACTTGTCGATTTAAAGCGAAAAAGGCTAATTGATTCAGCAACACAGCTGTCAATTAATGCCACCATGGGTCTTGTTGACACACCGACACCCATCCATTTTACAATCGATAACAGCTATGGCATGCTGCTCAAGTAATATCCTTCATTGACAGCAGAGCCAAACTACAAAATGCCAGTCCGTCACAACGTGGTTCATCACATTGTCACAGCAGGCCATCTGCCCGTGCCAAGAGCACGCAGGCTAGAACAAATCCGCCACAAAGCCGCTTTTACAGAATTCCAGCACATGGTGGAATTAGGAATTTGCAGGCCATCTGCATCTTCCGTTAGTTGTCCACTCCATATGGTGAGAAAAAAAGATCAAGATTGGAGACCATGTGGGGATTATCGGAGGCTAAATATGGTCACAACACCTGACCGATATCCGATACTCCACAGCCAAAACTTTTCCATGCACTTACATGGATGCACAATCTTCTCCAAGATTGATCTCGTCAGAGCATACCATTTAATTCCCGTCGCACCTGAAGACGTTCACACCTGATGCCATTCGGTCTACACAACGCCGCGCAAACATTTCAGCGATTTATCAACGAAGTCGTTTACGATCTCGATTTCGTTTTCGTCTACATTGACGATATTCTTGTGGCTTCAAAAACTGAGGAGTAACACAAAAAGCACATGGAACAACTTTTCCACAGACTAACGCAGTTTGACGTACATATCAAGAGCGCAAAATGCGTCTTTGGCGCAACCACTCTTGATTTCCTCAGTCACAATCCTAATGGTATTCTGCCATCCGAAGAACGAATTGACGCCATTAGGGAATTCCCAGCTCCAACATCAATCAAACACATTCAACGTTTTATCGGTATGGTAAATTACTACCACCGATTTGTACCAAAAGTTGCACAAACGCTCGCACCAATTCACAGCCACTTGCTTGGCAGATTTACTAAAAAAACCCAAGTCACCCAAGAACTTCTCTTGGCCCGATGAATGTCAACCAGCGTTCACGGCGCTAAAGGCTGAAATGGCCCAGATTCTGGCGCACCCATGGAGCGACTCAAAGCTCAGCATAACCACTGACGCATCAAACACTGCTGTCGGTGCGGTATTACAACAGTACCATAACAACTGTTGGGAGCCCTTGGGATTTTTCTCAAAGAAACTCTCGGATACCGAAAAGAAATATTCCGCATTCGACCGGGAATTACTCGCAATATATCTGGCAGTCAAACACTTCAGATATTTTTTCGAGGGTCGCGACTTCACAATATACACCGACCATAAGCCTCTGACTAGAGCAATCCAATCAAAAACTGAACGTAATTACAGGCAATCTCGTCAATTGGATTACATCAGTCAATTTACAACGGATATCCAATATGTTCACGGACATGACAACGTTGTCGCGGACACACTATCCCGCACAACTGACAACGAAACGGCCACAGTCGAGACACAAATCGACTTACAAGCAATTGCAAATGCACAAAAACCTAGAACTTCAGAATTTATTTTCTGGTTCCGAATGTCACACTAGCGCATCATTAAAACTAGAGCTTTTTAAACTACCTGGCCTCGAAATAGTCTGCGAAACATCAACTGGGAACAATCGCCCATACACTGCAGAACCATTACGTCGAACAATTTTCGACACGTTACATAACATTTCGCATCCTGGAGTCCGTGCAACTCGCAAATTAATCACTGCTCGCTACTTTTGGCCCAGTATAAACAAAGACGTAGGGCAATGGGCCCAATCTTGATTATCCTGCCAACGTGCCAAGGTTCAAAGACACACAAAATCACCTCATAGACAATTTCAAATTCCACCTGGTCGATTCGAACATATACATTTAGCCATCGTAGGTCCACTTCCTCCGTCTAATGGATATACATACTTGCTCACCTGTGTCGATCGCTTCAATCGCTGACCCGAAGCTTATTGCATGACAAACATGTCTGCTGCAACCATTGCCACCACATTCGTCAACAATTACGTATCACAATTTGGCGTGCCCCTTCAGACCACAACAGATCAGGGAACACAATTCGAGTCGAAACTTTTCACAGAGTTAACGAAACTCCTCGGATCTCATCGTATACGCACAACGGCCCATCCACAAGCCAATGGCATGGTTGAACGCTTCCACCGGTAACTCAAAGCCGCACTCATGGCCAGAACCAACACAATTCACTGGATTTCGGAAATACCAATCGTTCTACTTGGTATCCGAGCAACCATGAAAGAAGATCTTAAGTACTCACCAGCCGAAATGGTTTACGGACAAACTATCAAGCTACCCGGTGAGTTCTTTGTCGAAAATCCTCTTTCACTTTTACCAAAAAGCGACACAGTCGTCGACCAACTGCGACAAACCATGCAAAACCTAGGTCCAAACGCAACTCGTAAATCGAAAAAAGATGACATTTTTGTTCCAAAATCACTTAACGATTGTGATTTTGTTTTCATAATAACAGACAAGGTTCGCACGGGATTATCTCCTCCCTACGAAGGCCCGTATAAAGTCATGCGGCGTTTTCGCAAGCATTTTATCGTATCGATTAATGATAAAAATCACAACATTTCAATCGATCGACCCAAGCCAGCATACGGAATTCTCTCAGCAAAAAACATCAAGCCCTCGTTTTCACAAACGAGTCCGTTTTGCCACTACTGATTCAAGCATACACTAAAGAGGAGATAATCACTTGCGGAGGAGTCCTGTAGCGGCTCACTCATTCATTCATGCAAACATAAATACATTCATTCACATTCAAACATTCACTCGCCACCACAATTAGTCAGTAACACACACAAACTTAAATTAACATAAGAACCACAGCGCAACATAGTGCATGCGACCACCTGCAGCAATTACCAGCGAGCAAAAGCAAATCGTATAATCTACTACACGTCTAATTTTATGTACGTCAAAAACAACCCAAAAGAGAAAACAAAATATTTCATATTTTTTTCGACTTTTTAAGTTCATCCATTTTCGCTTCATTACAATTACGTTTTCTGCTCTTTCGAGACACACACGCGCTGTGTCAATTTTCATTAAATAAAAAAAAACATTTTTGAGGCCGCCATTGTTGTGCGTCCTTTTCATAATCAAATTACTTAAATTTAACGTGGTGATAAATCATAAGTTTCTAAAGTGTAATAAGTTCTTACAACTAGTGTCCAGCAATTTAAATAATTAAACAATAAATTAACTTTTAATTGTGAATTAAAATATCGTGCCGTGTTTCATTCCGTACATACGGATTATCATTCAGTGAATCGATTCAACAATTAGGTGCCGCTGTACAGCGAATTTCGTAAACGCGCATTCTATAAACTTCTAGCAACAACTACAGAAGTTCGTACGGTTCATATTTTCAGAAGAATCCAAATTCAACATATTTGAACTTGATGGAAGGCATGGGCGGATCTAGCTTTTAAGTTTGGGAGGGGTGGTAATTTTTAACTAATGTGTAACTATTTATACCTAAACAGAAATATCTTTTTTACAAAACCCGTTTTTAATTATTTATAAAATATATTGTATTTAAGAAGTACTTGGTCGCACGGAGTTTATGATTATTTCGTCTTTAGCCCTCAATCCATGAACCAGGGTTGTTTTTATCCTGGCCGAAACTAGTTTTTCTAATTTTTCCGAAATTGCTCCTATGCAATTAAAAAAAAAATATTAGTTTTTTTTGGGAGCAAAGAAAAAACGATTGTTTCTTGAATAAGGATGCCTAAAGATAATCCATGAATTATTTAAGATTTTTTTATTTTATAGCGCTAAGACGGAAACGACCCTGATTCATGGAATTAAGGAGCATCAAATACCTTCATGGATTAAGGATTAGTGTTAGTAGCTTGCTGCTTTCAATTAGGATATGCGATATGCGTCAATACTAAATTTTTTGTTTACATTTTATTTTCAATTGACTGGTAAATGTAATCAAACATTTTTCATTAGTACATTATTTAATCCATATTTTTAGCATTATTTCTGTAAAATGTCGAGTTTTAACCTCGCTGAACTTAACAAGTGCATATATACACTTAGACAGTTGATATGTACATAGTTGAATTATTTGCGTTGATTTTAATGATTGAAATGTATATTTTTAGAGGTTTTTGTTTAATTTTGGGAGGGGTAATTACCCCCTCTACCCCTCCCTTGTATCCGCGCCTGATGGAAGGGTAACTAACTATTCGGTGGGGAAAAGGCGAATGGTATTCGTCAGAATGAGTTTTGGCGGCAATATTTATTTATTTAATTTATTACCAGCACTAACATATAGCATAGGTTACTGTTACGCCAATTACGTTGCGTAAGATGTTATGCCACTTACGTTGTCTAAAACTATACATCAGGTAACTCCAACAAATGGCAATTTGACAACGAAAAAAGAAAATAGAAGAGAAAATGAGAGAATTAATTTTTTAGTCTATTTTAACTAGTTTTTTAGTTTTTTTTTATGTTAACAAAGGAAACCACCGTGGAAGAAGCAAGTCACCACAAAACGCATTTGTGACAGATAAAATATAAATAATTTTTTTATTACTTTTTATTTTGTAAAAGAAACCGAATGTACGGTTAAAAATTCTTTAATTATTTAAAATTAATTTTGGTGTAAGGAATAAAACTTAATTATCGAAATTTAAGTGTTTTTTAATCCGTGTAAGAATCGCCGTGTTGCCGTATAGACCATTCAAGCCGTGTCCGAAACAGTTACAATACTAATACATAGAATATGTATTTAAAAAAAAAAGTGTTACAAATTATCATTATTTCGAATACGACTCTTAAACAGATCTTTTGAAATGTTAAAATCAAAAAATTCTGAATATTTGTTAAAATATTTCTTTGTACGCACGACCGGTTTATCAACTCCATAATTCGTACGATGAAGATCAATCCTCAACATTAACTGTCGTGGACAAAGACTTCTCGTAGGAACGTAAAATGAATATAAGTCAAGCAATACCGGACAATCAATTTTAGCACAAAGTACGTCACGAGCAAACACTGCATGAATCACCTCCCTTCTGAAAAGTGTACAACGACGCTCCCCTCATGTTATGGTCTGGGGATTCATATACGGTGTGTTATAACTTCTTTTGGTTGGATGAAGCAAAATATAAATAAGTTACGGCAACCTACGTCGTGCCGACAAACGATGACTTGGCCAACGTTTTCGAAATTTCGTTAAAATGCCGCTTACTCGAAAACTGTCGACAGTAACTTTTTGGTACAAACAGAAGAACTTGGTGCGAAATTTGTTTTAGTAATTTTTTGAAAAAAGGTGAGAAAAGTAATTCCGGCAATTTCCTCTGTTGCAAAATTACCAAAAAAGTTATTGTCGACAATTTTCGAGTATGCGGCATAAATCTAAAACTTGTGAAAGCTTAAAAAATTTCAAAATTCAGCTTTTAACCGTAAAGTTTAAAAGTGGAAACAATCTCGACGGAATGCAGAAGAAATTACGCAAAAATAAATTAATTTTTGTACTGTAAAAATAAAAATTTTGCTAATAATTTCTATGCACGTTTTTGACATTAAAATAATCTAAAACTACCTAACATGACCTAAAACTATTTGATGGCCCATATATCCTATTTTGTAACCACCTTTATTGATCGATTTAAATTTTCCACTGTAGTATAAAATCTACTAATCTATCACTGGATGGCATCACTTTAATTTGTTTACCTTTAGCTTCACAAGAATGTGTTTCATTTTGTATTTTTTTACACTTGAATTTAATATTGCGTGCAATATTGAAAATAATTTAATTTTAGTACTTAGTCTAATGCGCTCCCCTTGTAATTTAACTTTCGCGCTTAAAACTCGCGAATGCCTATAATAATCTTCATTAAAAATTAATTTTGTTCAGCGAATTTTCCCGTGATGTAAAACAAACAAATTTTCTGCAAGATTACAGGATGCCCGTATAATTGTCAATACAAGTTATCTAATTCCGGGTCGATTATAAAACAGTTTAGCCCTTTACAATTTCTCTTCACAAAAAATATATTGACCTACCGTGATTTTTTTTTCTTCAATTCTCTAGCCAAGATTATGGGAGACAGAGCCTGGGCCATATAAATATTAGACAGCCGTACGTAAAGCGAACGGACAATGAATAAAATTTTGGAAGTGAGTGTAATTTGTATTACGATTTAACTGACTTAAATTTTCAAAAAACTGCCAAGGGCACTTGGGTAATTTTAATCGAGCTAAACCTTTTTGATTACTAAGCAGGTCGTATTAGATAGCTAAGAAATAAATCATTTGGGTTATCTGTAAATCGTACCTACTTATTAATTGAAGATTAAACAATATTTAGGTCTCATCTTGAAATACACAACTCTAAACAGTTTATTAAATTTGCTGATTTTTATGATACAGAAGTTTATTTTACCGGTAAACAGGTTAATTCAGAATCGAATAGTCAAAGACGAATATTTCCAGAAAAATGATATATTGCGTCCTCGATAACGTTAAATGAGGAATTACTGTATATGTTTATAAATTACATATTGATAAACGAATGTTTATATCAAGCTTAAAACCACTCATATGAACAAGTGAAAATTTGGCCGACAACCTAAAGTAAATTTTTCAAAGATGAAGATAAGAAAATTTATATTTATACCAAGCATTTTCATACAAAATTCCGCATTTATAAATGAGAATTTCTGCTTTGTTAGTTGCACCACCTTGACTTTTTCACTTTCTTTACTGAGAAATTTTAAATCTCAATATGAGATATGTTTTTATTGTAGGAACACTTTTTACTTTCTGTTTAGATTTTATTATCGTTCCAAAAGGGAGTACATTGTCAGAAAATAACAAACTTTACAGGTGCATACTACATAATACACATAAATATACCGATCGTCATTAATCTACTCGCTTATAAATTAAAAAAAAAACAAAACCAAAATAGATACATTAAGCAAGCGAAGCCTAAATTATGTATGGCCCGTCAATTTAAAATTGTTGGTTCACGAAAAATCATTTAATTCCTGAACTTGCTTGCAGATGAAGTTTGGTGGCGGAAACTTACATTTACAACCATAATATATAATTCTTGATACGAGCGTATCGAAAGTAACGCTTTTGACTACTATTCTTTGTTTAAAATAAGACTGAAAAGGATGCTTACTTTTCTGTAATGTAGAAAAATGACATCGATTGAATTTGGCGCCCAAGAGGGAGGCATGCTTCAGTTAGAGCAGCTGAATTATCGAAAACAAATCCAACACTCGATGAGGTGCTAGAAATTGCAAAACTTTTCGAGTCGACAAGCAAAACTTTTCATTTTGTGAAAAGTGAAGACGTAAGTCAGGTCAATGCCATGTGATTTCAAGGCAGGAAAAATATTTCTTGTGCTAATAAATGGGGTCCTAATTGTGAAGAGTAGCACCGTAGGAATTGTTTTCTTATCAATTCAAAGTGTTATACATGTTTAAAACGTGGTCATATTGCTTCTGTGTGTAAGGCGAGTAAAAATTTTAGTAGTGGTAGATCAAAATCGCGACAATACAACCAAAATAATAACAGTCGAAGTGCATCAAGTCAAGCCATTTAATATGCTGTAAATGATATCAATTATTCAAATAATACTGATACGGATGAATTGTTTACGTTATTTTTATATCTTTAATAGTGAATAATAAACCAATTCAATTTCAATTTGATACAGGGATCACCTTGTACAATGGTGGCAAGTGATGGTCGTAACATTTTGGAAAATCCAAAATTAACAATTGCAAGAATTGCTTTGCGTGCATATGGTGGAAATACTGTAAATGTGCGAGGACGTTTGAATGATCATATTATCTACAGGAACAAAAATTTCAATTTACTCCTTATATTCGTTAATGTTGAAGAAGGTGCCAATATATTGGGTCTTGATTGGATAACCAAATTGGGGTTCCGAGCCGTAAATAAGGATGGTTCAGTTCAACAAATTCTTCAAGTCCACACCAATCAACAAGAATTAATTGAGAGTATCGAAGATCTTTGTATGCAACATCACTCGCTTTTCGACAACGCTTTGGGTACAGCGAAAAATTATGAAGCGCATCTTACACTGAAAGCAGATGCAAATCCAAAATATCAAAAAGCAAGACCATTGCCTTTTGCTTTAATGGATCATCCTATAAAGAAAAAACTTCAGCGACTTGTCGAAAATAAAATCATTGAACCAATTCAAACCAGTGAAAATGCGTTAGCCATAGTTCCTGCAACCAAAGCGAATGGATATATTAGAATATGTGGCGACTTTAAGGCGGTAATTGCTCAACTGGAAATAGATCGTCATCCTATTCCAAGAATTAATGAAATGTTCACAAAACTACAAGGTGCGTTCAATTCTTCAGTAAAGTAGATTTATCGGACGCATACTTGCAGATACCATTAGACGAGGCTTAACAAAAACTAGTAGTGATCAACACGCTCTTTGGTCTTTATAAATACTTAGGACTGCCATTCGGCGTTGCTACTGCTCCAAGTATTTTTCAACGAAAAATTGATGAGTTGACATTAGACATACCCACTTGCGTATCATATCTGGACGATATCATTATTTCTGGTTGTACCACAGCTGAGTATCAAAATAATTTGGAACAAAGATAGAGACAGATTTACAAACGCCTTTCACAAACCAAATTTTTCATAAAGCCTTTAGTCAATAATTTTATCACAAAAATTAAGTGAATTTGGTGAAGATAATTGGTGTTTGCTATAATGAAACAGAACCTAATTTTGGGGAGAGCTAATTTAAATAGAATGTTGCTAATGTTTCAAATTATACTAAAACAGCTGCGAAATAAAAGTTAACACGACGGCTACAAAGCCTTACCGTGTATCTACGTTTCTTATTTTTTTACAGGAGGCAAGAAAATCCGATCCGATTTGCAATGAAGATACTCTACGATGAATTAAATTGAATAATTGTTTACGTTTGAACGTTTTGTGGTCACAAATTCAATTTAAAAATGCGGCAAGCACTAATTTTCTTACCGATAAACCAATAAAACGGTTTTGAAAAATTTTGTAGATACACGGTAATAGAAGCAATTAATTAACCGAAAAGGGAAATTTAACCTGACTATTTTAGACCGAGATTCTAAAATAAAAGGAAATTTGTCAGGCCCGTAGGGTGTTTTGACTAAAATGACAGGTTCAGCAAGCACTACTAATATGTAACAGGATTTCAGCTAGTTGATCAAATCCCATCGACAAATAGTATAGTTTGTGCTGAAGACGACATGCTAATTGATGAAAATCCATTAAGCAATTTAACAATAATAGAACTGACTGATATCAGTAGAGATGCATTGAGAGACACATACGAACCTTTTATGATTGAGTTATCAACGTCTATTCATAGTAAATATCTGTCTGCGGATGCCCTCAATAAAAGATTTGATCGAAAAAAGCGAATCCGATCACCAAAATTAACAGAAGAAACAAACGGACCTAATACTCTTGCAATCGATAAAGACCAACCAGAATATGGAGCTGCTTATGGAGTCGACAATTCGTCAGTTTTATGGCAAGAACAAAAACCGTACCGCTTGTTAACAGATATATGCTGGCACGAAACCATTTACTTCTAGCAAAACCGCCACCTTACAACCACAGAAAGCAACGCGTTGGGATAAAAATGAAAAACAACAGTATGAAAT
Source organism: Tipula helvola (assembly GCA_963556165.1). NCBI lineage: Eukaryota > Metazoa > Arthropoda > Insecta > Diptera > Tipulidae > Tipula > Tipula helvola. The sequence continues at coordinate 16,897 of CAUVYM010000363.1, forward strand.
TGATTGTCCATACATAATTAAAGAGTACAACCGGCATATGGGGGTGTTAAGTGGACACCATATACGCATGAAAACCAGTAAATGGTCGAACCGTATTTTGTTTTCACCTCATTGGCGTATCGTTCAGCTGAATCACTCTGTTTGGAAGGAATGATGGCAGAAAAGAAAAATGTTGTTTGACCATCTAATGCATTTCAAACAGCTTCCCCAAAACCAACCAAGAGAGCATATCTTCCCAGTATAGATGTCCGTTACGATCATGTAGGTCATTGGTGCATCTTTCGTGACCGATCAGGTAAACGCCAATGTAAATTTCAAGAAACACAATCCTTTTGTATGAATATAATCTTAGTTTGTGTAACTCACTGAACAAAACATTTTTCTATGAATTCCACAATAAATAAAAAAAAGTATAACAGATCCCAATTTAAATTGCTAACTGTCCTAAATTTATTTTTTAATGAATATGAAGTTTGAATTTGTCAGCTCGAACAAAATTCAAGAATTAGAGAGTTAAAAAGATGCCGAGAAAATATGTAAGAAAACGTAATGTGTTCAGAGGGCAGTGGGCAGAAGAAAATTTAATTTTGGCCATACAAAATGTAAAAAAGGTGAAATATCGAAGAATGAGGCCCAAAGGCTCTATGGGGTACGGTACCGATTCGTACCTTATCTAAGGCGCCTCCAGACCGGTAATACTACAAAATCTGGATTAGGTCCCCAAGGTATTTATTTTATGATAACATATTTATGTTGTTTATGTACTATGGCATGTGTGAAGTATGGTAACTAATACAGATTATATGTTGGTTTAGCATCACTCGGACCAGAAAATGAAAAACGATTAGCATCTTATATTAAACGACTAGCTAATGCTGGCCTCACAACTGATAGAAGTACAATTTGTTATCTTGCCTATATCAATTTGCCGAGAAGCTTGGAATGAAACATAAATTTTCCATGGAAAGAAAAGGCAGGGTAACGTTGGCTTACACCATTTCTAGAAAGAAATAAAGATATCTCAATACGTTGAGCAGAACGTCTTTCAGTTGCAAGAGCTCAGGGTATAAACAGGGAAGAATTAAGTGCATTTTTTTGGCTTGCCTAATCGATCCGACGTCCATATGAAGAAAAAATTTGTCTTACAACAATTCTGATTTATTTCTGAGATGATTCAAAAAACATTTTTTACCTAAAAAACCAAAGACAGGTAAAACTATTTTGATTTTGGATAGCCACACTTCCCATTCCAATTCTATAGATCTGTTGGACTTAGCAAATGAAAATGATGTTATTATTATATGCCTGTCAAGTCATACACAACCCAAGCTCTTCAGCCTATGGATCGTACTTTCTTCAAACTTCTGAAGACATATTATAATCAGGAAGCCAATGCTGGATGTTAAGAAACAAAAACCGGGCAATCACAAGACTACAGGTTGGATCTTTAATAGGGCACACTTGCCACGCCATTGTCATCCCAGACATTTTTCTTCGCCATATCTGATTTAATTGAAGTAGCACTTCCAGCTTCTCCTACTGATGCTCAAACCCCACCAAAATTATCGCCTGCTAGACAAACAGCTCATCAACTAATAAACAAACCTCTACAAAACTTCTCGAGGAATCAAACCCAATTCCAAAACTATACTGTAATAATATGTGCACTAAGTTCTGGGAAAACTATTATCTGACAAAAAGAAAAACAGATTGGATTAAGTGTTCTTCATGCCTAAAATTGCTTCATGAGACATGCACAATATACTCTTTACATTGGAATAATCACATGTTTGGCATCTCTCCTATACTATGTGGGAGAGATGGCCCTTTGCCGATTTCAATTTTTCCAGGCTCTTAATGAACCTGATAGTACGCGATACATACTATCTGTGCTCATTGCTCTCGTTCCTAAATGTTTACTATAGCATTTACTTCTGCTAGAAAGACGGTAGCATTGGGACACAATCGAGAGGCCAGTCCCACTCCCGTTTATTCCTACCCTGCCTCGTCTACCGTTTTGATTTTATTCGTACGAGTTGCTGGGTAATCAAAGTCATCTGTAGGTCACCCAGCTTTATTACAGGAAGGCTAAATAAAACTGGAGAGTGCCTGGTATCCAGAGATCGCATATTTGAACTGATTAACCTATCAGCCATTCATCCATCGGCATATGCTGTTCCACCTTAGATTAGAGGTTTTCGTCAAGGATTTCTCCTTCAGCGCCGTACTTTAGCCTATGCTAAATGGCCACAATGTGCCAAATGGCCTTAGTTACCAGTGGTTGCCCCGAGGAGGCAGCACGTATACTTGCGATTTATGGCCAGGTTACCCCTTACACAATTGTACCCATCATGCAGCTGCCTAATACATGACCAGAACAGCTCACGTGATGCGAACCCTACTGGAAGGTTACGGAGCTGGTAGATTAATCTACTTAATCTACTCAACTTTGATCCCCCCTCCAATAGACGCCAAACCATCACCCACAAACTGTAATTATAATATATGTATAATATTAGTGTACCTTTAAAATAAAAAATAAACGGTTTAATTATATTGCATTTTTTTTATTTATTTCTGCTTTATAAAAAAAGGATGGCGTCTCCCACTTTTATCCTACGAAGCACGGATCTGTGTACACAATTGTTAACATATGAACCAATTTAAAAATTATTTAAACATGAAGTTATTAATAGTAAAACAATAATGTGTTAAGGTATTTCCAATAATAAAATATAAAGGGCTGAAACCTCACGAGGTGATCAGAACTTCGGCCTTTGGTATCTTCAATAATGTCATAAAGTTGGTGTGACAGATTTGACATTGTTGCTTTCTATTTTAACCAACATATACATACATATTTACTTATACAACAACAGCCAAATAGTTAAAAAGCTTCAGTAACATGGGTACAGGCATCCAATTTAACATGAAAAATCGTATTCGAGAACTTTATACCGAAAGTAGTATAACAAATTATACTGATATTTCTAACCGTTTAACTGACCATATTCCAGAATTTTATCCAAAAATCATTTTACAATCCCATTTCCAACACACGTATCAAATTTCATTATAATCGGATAAAAAATAGCCAAGTTCCATCCTACTTGGCCACATTCCACACATATCAAATATTCCCATTTCCATACACATATAAAAATTATAATCGGTTGAGAAATGTGCAAGTTCCATCATACTTAGCCATATTTCAGAACTTTATCCAAAACTGATTTTAGATTCCCATTTCGAATACACATGTCGAATTTCATCATAATTGGTTGAGAAATGCGCAAGTTCCATCATACTTGGCCATATTCCAGAACTTCAACAAGAAATCGTTTTAAAATCCCCGAACTTCATCCAAAAAACATTTTAGAATCCCATTTCTAAGGACTTTATTTGACTATAACAGATCTTTGACAAATATATTTGTCAAATGCTTTTGATAGTGTAATATGCATATTTTATAAATTTTTTTGTTTTATCAAATTTCTTTTATTATATTTTGCTTCTTGCGGCTAAATATGATAAAAGATTTGGACGTTGCATAATTAATATTGTTTTTAAAAAATTGTATTTTATTGTAAATATGGCGGAAAATACATTTAATTGGAGTGTTTCAATAACCAAATGTTTAATAAGTGGATATGAAGCAAATGAATTTTTATAAAATACAAAAAGCCTAGAGTATAAAAATAGGGAAATTTCCACTTTTTCCTTCAAATTTCTTGAATAATATGATAAAATCTTTGACGTAGTGTAATATAGCAAAATATATGTTAAAAGTTCTTTTATAAAATAAATTCAATGAAAATGTTTGATAAAATATCTTTGTCAAAGATCTTTTATAGTCTAATACAGGCCTAACACACATGTTAATGTGAGAATTAACTTCTTGCGAGAATTAAAGAGACCTTCTTTAATTTTTGAATAAGAGGTACAACAATGTTAATTTATTGGCGTTTATTATATTAACAACACAATGTTACTACGAGAAGTAACCTTTTTTCCGTTTTGATTACAACGGTTACAAAGTTTTAGAAATATACTTTAATTTACTGTTGTCTTCTCTTTGGGTGTGTCTTCATTGACCGCTCTTTTTCTTCTACCAAAAAATAACCAAAATTTGACAGCCCAAAATCTGGTTCTCACACGACGATACCTTTTTTGTGGTTGCATAGCTTGCCATCTATATATTATAATCGGTTGATTGCTGCAGCAAATTTTGCTTACAAGTAACAGTGACATCTCTGATCGATTAGCTTGTTCAGCGTTTGCGCGTTCATGTAGATACCATAATTTTGTTTTGAGACTATAACTCAGCTGTCAAATAAATAAATAAGATTTTAGGCCGTGTAGTGATGATTTCAACAAAAAATGGATTTTTAGGATAAGTTTCAAAATTATGAGTTTATAATTGCCAATTTTAATATTGTTCTTCTTTTTCAGGCAGTTTCCGTATATTAATACAACACCAATTCAACCTAAATGAACTGTTGTATAAAATGTAAGGCCATCACATATAAATTATTATGGGTTGTTTTTAGAATGTTATTTGTCAATTGCTGGCCTTAACATTCCGGCCCCCGTTAAGGATTTGATTCCTTAACTTCCACTAATTTGATGAGTTTGGCTACAGGCCTGGTCAACGTTGAATTTGCGGTTTTCAATGTCACGACTCGCACTATATTATCGTCACCAGAATGAACCTTAAGAATGCGAGCAAGTGGCCACGATAGTGCAGGTAAATTTATGTCTTTGACGAGCACTACATCTCCAACATTTAAGTTATCATGCTGAGTTCTCCACTTTGTTCTCTGCTGTAGGTTATTGATGTATTCGACCATGTATCGTTTCCAAAACAACAGTACTCGCTTTTGGAGTTCTTCCCACCTTGTTAGACGGTTATTAGGTGTTTCCGAGTTATCGATTTCAGGAACTGACAAGAGCGGAGCGGTCGTCAAAAAATGGGCCGGAGTAAGTGCCATGATGTTTCCAATGTCTTCGGTTACTGGAGTTAGTGGTCTTGAGTTGAGGATTGCCTCGATCTGACAGAGCAACGTCGTTACTTCTTCAAACGTCAACCTTGACCGTCGAGTAATTCGAGTGATATGGTGTTTAACTGATCGTACTGCTGCTTCCCACAGCCCACCGAAGTGAGGAGACGCCGGAGGATTAAATTTCCAAGTGATTCCCCTCTCTGTAGTAAATTTAAGCACATCTTTGTCTGCTGTGCTCTTGTGAAGCTGTTGTTGAGTTTGATTGAGCTTTCGTTTGGCGCCAATGAAATTGATACCGTTGTCACATGATATCGTGCTGGGGAGTCCTCTTCTGCTGACAAACCTTTTTAGTGCCGCCAAGAATGCATCCGTTGTTAAATTGCCAGCCAACTCCAGGTGGATTGCCTTGACTGACATGCAGATGAACACAACGATGTATGCTTTGACAACTCTGGCTCCTCTACCTGTTTTCGTGGCAATTTCTATTGGTCCTGCTATATCAAGTCCGGTATGAGTAAATGGTCTCGCTGGAGTCACCCTTTCTGCTGGCAGATTGCCCATTAACTGATTTGAAGGATGAGAATTTAGCCTACGACAGATAATACAATCATTAGTAACTTGTCTTGCTAGTTTTCGTACTGTAACGATCCAAAATGATTGTCGGGACAGATGGGATAATAATGTGGGGCCAGGATGAAGATAAGTGAGGTGGAGGTACGATAATATCATTCTACTAAGGACGTGAGTATTAGGTAGAATGATTGGATGCTTTTGCTCGTAGGAGCATTCTGCGTGTTTGAGGCGTCCTCCCACTCGCAATACGCCATTGTCATCTATATATGGTGACAGAGATGTTAATTTTCCTTTCAGGATTGGGCGCCCTAGGTTGAGAAGTCGAAGTTCTTCTGCGAAGTGCACTTGCTGGACTAATTTGCACAGGTGATATTCCGCCCACTTATATTCATCTGGTGTGATTTGGCCTGAGTATGATACGTCGTCCAAAGCTTTTGCATATTTGCTTTCGCATAGGGCCACAAATCTTTTCAAGTAAATTAAAATCCGTTTCATTTTAGTGAAAGATGAAGTTCGATCAGCAATTTGGGATACCAAATCTTGATCCATCGTAACCTTATGTACGCTTGCAGCGCGTTCTTCTAACATATCACTACTTAGATGTTTTGCGTGATGCCAACGTCCTTGGGGCCATGTATGCTTTTGTTGGTTGAGCCAGTGGGGTCCGACCCACCAGAGAGGATGTGCCTGCAGATCGGATGGACTGCATCCCCGCGAGGCGCAATCAGCAGGGTTGTCAGAAGACGATACATGGTTCCATTTTGTTGTCGGCAACAGGTCCATTATTTGTGTAGTCCGATTTGAGATGAATACCTTCCACTTGGATGGATGGTGCGATAGCCAATGCAGCACTATTTCTGAATCCGTCCAGCAATACACAGGAATAGACTGTAACTTCATGAATCCTACAACAGATTTAATTAGTGTGGCCAACAGCAAGGCACCACATAGCTCGAGGTGAGGAACAGAAATAGTCTTGATGGGTGCCACTCTTGTTTTGGCTGCAATTAATCGAACTTGTATATTTGAAAATTCGTCTACAGTAGAGCACCGCAGCGTAAGCAGTGCTACTTGCGTCACTCGTTGAGGGCGTGATATTTATCATACGAGGAATGTTGATTTTTTCCAATTGCTTTAGATTGCTTCGTATAGTCACCCATGCATCTATGGTTGCTTGTGGCAGCGATTCATCCCAATCAAGATGTAGTAACCACAACTGTTGAAATAATGCTTTTATGGGAATGATGGCGGGAGCTAGCCACCCAAGCGGATCATAAAGACGGGAAGCTTCGGATAACAGACTTCGCTTCGTGTAGGCAGATGGTTCTGGTAACTCACTAACATGGAATTTAAATGTGTCCTTTTGTGTATCCCAGTGAAGACCCAAAATTTTGTGGTCACTTTGTCCATCCAAGTTCACTACCGTCTTATTCCGGTAAACATTTGCTAGTGAAGAAAGTAATTCTTGCGAGTTTGAAGCAAATTTGTGTAGTGGGAAACCTGCTTCGTTGAGAATCTTCGTTATGTTGTGTGCCAACGCAATTGCTGATGTAGTGTCGCTACTCCCGCTTAAAAGGTCGTCCACATAAAAATCGTTTAAAATGGAGTTTGAAGCCTGTGGAAACTCAGATCTGGATTCTAAACCGACTTGTGCAAGGGTCCTTGTAGCTAGAAACGGAGCGGCAGACGTACCGTATGTGACCGTTAGCAGACGAAAGTGCTTCAGCTGGTCCGCGGGATTTTTACGCCACACAATGCGCTGGTAGTCGCAATCTCGAGCATCAACTTTTATTTGGCGATACATTCGCTCAATGTCTGCAGTCAATGCTACTGGATGAACACGGAAGCGCATAAGAATGCTAATCAAATGGGGCTGCACTATTGGCCCCACTAGTAACTTGGAATTAAGCGAGATTGATGATGATGTGACAGCTGAACCATCGAATACCACTCTGACCTTCGTGCTTGCATTGTTCGGCTTGACTATAGGATAGTGAGGTAGGTAACAGTGTTCAGCTGAGAAGTCGAGTTGCTCTTGTTGAATTTCTGCCATATGGCCAAGGTACTTATATTCATTCATGAATGATTTGTACGCACCTCGGAGATCATCTTGACGTTGCAGTTTTGATTCGATAGCTTTAAACCTTGAAGTAGCTTGTTGAATTGAACTGCCTAATTGCTTAGCATCTTTCGCGAAGGGGAGTCTTACCACGAAACGACCATCCGTATCTCTAGTGTGAGTACTGAGAAATAATTCTTCGCAATATTTTTGTTCAGGTGTTAGGACCTCTTGAGATGGAATCTCTTCTAACTCCCAAAACTTGCGTAACGTTTCGTCAATATTGAACTCCATTTGTAAAATGTGTGGATCAAATTTCGAGTCGCCTCCTGAGATAATCCATCCAAAGGCAGTGTTTTGTGCTATTAGGCCATTGGGTCCTGTAATTTGTCCTTGTCGTAGAAGTTTAAAAAAGTGACTAGCTCCCAGAAGAATATCCACATTGTGACACTGATGCTCCAGAGGATCGGCGATGTGTAATGATTTTAGCTCGTGCCAGGTGTCTATCACTGAAGTAGTCAGTTTAGGTAATCGTGATGTGAGCCGATCCAATATGAAAACATCTACATCTGTAGCAAAGTTGGCATCTACACGGGAAGTGATGGTAAGTGTTGTTCGACCCTTAGTTGTGGCACTCGAAGCTACACCACTGATGGGAATCCGACAGTTGTTACGGGTTAGTTGTAGCTTGTTCACGCATGCTTCAGTAATTAAGGATGCCTCCGATCCTGAGTCTAGCAGCACTCTGCAGTAGTGATTTTTTCCAAGTGAATCTTTAAACTTTACCAAGGCAGTTGGCAACAATGAATATCTTGTCATCACTGCAGTATTTGTGGGCAGCGCTGGTGGTAGGTCTAGGGTTGACTTTTCCGGACACTCTTCTTCCTTGACAATATTTACGTTGGGTGTTTGTGAAGAATGGAGCGAGGTATGATGCTTTCGTTGACATATGAAGCAGCGTCGCTTAGATGGACAATTATTAGAAATATGACCTTTGAATAGGCAATTGAAACATACCCGAGCTTGGGCAACAAACTCTTTCCTTTGTTCTATTTCTAGGTCGGTGTACTGTGTGCAGTCGTGCAGTCTATGTGGTCCATTACATTTAATGCATCGGAGTACCTCATTGGCAGTGGATTCGGTTGCACCATTTACTTCAGTATGGTACGTCATGGTGGATGATTTAGCTGGCATTCGTTTGTACTGAACGGGCTCACAAGTTTCCAACGCAGAGCATCTTTTTTCAATGAATGATATAAATGTTTTGAAGCTGGGACATTCCGCATCTATGCTTTTAATTGCCCATTGTTTGCGTGTCTCTTCATCCGACTTCTGCAGAATGAGGTAGATGAGCCAAGGGTCCCGTTTCTCAGCGTCAGGGCCAAGGGCCTTCAAGCCTCTTATTACCTCATCAGAAGTGTCACATAGCTTGCGGAGAGAGGTTGCACATTCCTTCGTTATGGTTGGTTGAGCGATAAATTGCCTGATCAGGGATGTGATCACTAATCCCTGGTTATCATATCGTGCACAGAGCTTCTCCCATGCTTCTGTATAATTAGCACCCGTGACTGGTATATGCCTAAGCAGATTAGCTGCATCGTCCCGTAGAAAGCTTTTCAAGTATTGAAACTTGTGGACATCAGTGAGCGTTGAGTTCAAGTGTACCGATGATCCGAATAAGTCCTTGAATGACGGGAACTCATTATATTTGCCGGTAAAAAACGGAATCTGTATTCGCGGGAGCTTGATTTCATCCTTGGGTATTGCTGAGAAGCTCTGCTCTCGCATTGTATCAAGCATTTCCTTCTGATGTGTGGTGAACGCTCTCATGGTGTTGTTCAATTGTTCCTGAACGGCAGTAACCATTGGGGTTCGTCCGTGTATTTCTTTCCGCAATATTGCCTTTGCCTTAGTGTACCGTTGCTCGAATGCATCTATGTCGGATAGTGTTTCGTCGATGGCTACGATCTGTTCGTCGTAATCTTTGAACTCTATATAAGCCTTCTCGAGCAGTTCCAGGTGTACGTAGAGCTCTTCGACAGCTGTATTATCATTGACGGTCGATATACTTCGTTCTACACGTGTTAGAGCTGCTTTAGCATATCCTCGCTTACGTTTAAGCGTATCTGTATCTGACATTGTAATGAGCAACTATTTTAACTATATATCGTTCACGAATAGTATACGCACTGCAATAACTATATTTATTCTATTCACTTATATCCCGGGTTTCGGCATCATATGTTAATGTGAGAATTAACTTCTTGCGAGAATTAAAGAGACCTTCTTTAATTTTTGAATAAGAGGTACAACAATGTTAATTTATTGGCGTTTATTATATTAACAACACAATGTTACTACGAGAAGTAACCTTTTTTCCGTTTTGATTACAACGGTTACAAAGTTTTAGAAATATACTTTAATTTACTGTTGTCTTTTCTTTGGGTGTGTCTTCATTGACCGCTCTTTTTCTTCTACCAAAAAATAACCAAAATTTGACAGCCCAAAATCTGGTTCTCACACGACGATACCTTTTTTGTGGTTGCATAGCTTGCCATCTATATATTATAATCGGTTGATTGCTGCAGCAAATTTTGCTTACAAGTAACAGTGACATCTCTGATCGATTAGCTTGTTCAGCGTTTGCGCGTTCATGTAGATACCATAATTTTGTTTTGAGACTATAACTCAGCTGTCAAATAAATAAATAAGATTTTAGGCCGTGTAGTGATGATTTCAACAAAAAATGGATTTTTAGGATAAGTTTCAAAATTATGAGTTTATAATTGCCAATTTTAATATTGTTCTTCTTTTTCAGGCAGTTTCCGTATATTAATACAACACCAATTCAACCTAAATGAACTGTTGTATAAAATGTAAGGCAATCACATAGAAATTATTATGGGTTGTTTTTAGAATGTTATTTGTCAATTGCTGGCCTTAACAACACATATCAAATTTCATAATAATCGGTTTAGAAATAGACAAGTTCCATCATACTTGGCCATATTGCAGAACTTCATCCAAAACAGTTTTAGAATCCCATTTTCAACGCACATGTGATTAGAAATAGTCAAGTTCCATCATACTTGGCCATATTCCAGAACTTCATTCAAAAATCAATTTAGATTCCCATTTCCGACACACATGTCAAATTTCATAATAATCGGGTGATAAATAGGCAAGTTACATCATATAAAAAATTTGTTAACTACTCACTACAACCTAATCCAACCCCAAATCAACTCACCCCGCAAATTGACTCCCAGCTTAACCTTCAAATCAATTTGCAATTCAATGGCCAATTCAATAATCAAACCAGCATAATTATAATATAAAAAAAAAACGTAAATATTTATAAAAGCAGGTATTTTGGGTCAATTCGTATGGCAGGTACCCCACCCTCTTGACGTAAGGTCTCTAAAAGCTTTTCAAATCTCCGCCTTGACCATAGAAACAGATTGGCGAAAAAAAATTCCAAATCGGACAAGCCGTTCTCGAGATACCACTGGTACAAACATCCAGACAGACGGACGGACATTTTTTTTTTTTTTGCTTTTTCGGACTCAGGGACTTTCAAAACGTCCAGAAAAGTGGTTTTGGACCAACCAAATTTTTCGTCATTTTTGACAGGATTTCAATACTTTGGTCTTTTTAGACCGAAGTAATTCTCATAATAATTCAAAAATGGTGTCGGTTATCGGAGCCACGTAAGCCTGCGTGCTGCAAACTAATAAAAGCTTTGATCCATCAAAAATTAATATCGACCTACATCTGACTTCAATATTTACGCTAAAGTTCATTGAACTATAATAGAGTTTCAATAAACATTCCCCAAAGTACTAATAGGCTATTTATTAGTATCAATGAATAGCGTTCAGTAATAAATCTGTTTTAAATATGTTTCGTCAATAAATCTCATTTTCGCGATTTATTTTTTTGCAATAGCACCAAAAAATAAATTGATCTACAATTTCGAATGTTTATAAAATATGTTATGTAAATAGATCTTTATCAATCGATTAGAAAAACCATAATTTTTTTTTTTTTTTTTTAAATTGTCGATTGAAATAGAAGACCATAAAAATTAAATTAAAAAATGTTTATCAGCCGGCGCCGTTGTTTTATTTTGACATTTGGTAATAAAAACAACAACACAAAATTTATAAACACACTTTCTATGATCATATGATGATGAGCACTCTTCAAAAATAATAAAACAAAAAAAAAAATGAATTATATATGTTGTTACTTAAGACGATGAGTTATTTTTAAGGTTGGCTAAACACAAGACTGACGTTTTTCCTTGTAAGTAGGTAATACGTACCCATAATATGTACTCATATGTAAATATTTGAATCGAAATACTTAACCGTAATAAAATTAGGAAACTTCATATGTTTTAAGTAAGTGATATTGACAGGAGGGGTTGATTAAATTAACATTACTGAAATACAATATTTTTATTATATTGTTTGTTTCTTTGAGTTCATTCACCGAATCAAGGGTAGCCTAACGTTTTTGTTTTAGCAAATTTGTGAGATGTACTCTAATAGAAGTTTGACACCAATCAATTATCCATATTTGTGAATTTCGCCTATTTCAATTTATATGAATGGCTTAACATATTTACATATTTCGAGATAGATCAGAATAACAGCTTGTTCAACCAACAATTGACATGAACTTGAAATAGCTTGTTTTTTTTATTGCAAGGTTCCCTCAAATATAATCACTAAGTAAAAACCGCATAAAAGTTAAAATTTTGGCATTTTATTTACCACAAAAATTTTAACTGAACATGGACTAAAAATAAAAAACGTCACAATTTTAACCAGTTTCAATTGAAACACCAAAATGATTAAAAAGTGAGGAAAGTTTAATATTTTTTACCACAGTTAAAAAATTTAACTTTTTACTCGATTGAAAAATAGCTTAAGTATTTTTTTTACCCGTTTTTGGCTTTTAAATGATCACAATTGGTCAGCAATCAACAAAATATAAAAGTAATTCCGCTATTTTTTATTGTTTTAGATGCTAATAAATGAGTACACCTAATAAACTTGTTTTTACACGGTTCTTTTTACACGATTTTATTTTTGCATCAATGTTGGAGCTCCGCTATTGAAATTTATTCAACAAAAATCAAAAGCTTTTCAAGTTCCTCCTCAAGGTTACCACTACACATAAATAAGTCGCCATATCCGTACAATATATTTATACGTCTAAGTATTTTCTCAATGTTATCGCTATACATTAATATGCCAAAATATACGAAAAATTTGTGATTTTCGCCCACACCAATACCCAAACCAATTAACCAATATCTGTGGAAATGATGCATTTCACGTGGCCACACTACAAGAAAATCCACAATTTCTTGCCACACCCGGCAAATCAGCAACCCATTCCTAATACGTTTGATTACGCTTCATCATGGTTCGGTTAAATTCGTATCTAGAACCTAGTTAGTAAATGAATTTTCGACGAATAAAATTCAGTTAGCTATACCATTAGCTCCATGTATGTTCTTTCTTTGATATCGGCACCGCCGAATAGTTTTTAGACTTCCTCCAACATACCGTTAGAGCACCATGACAAAAACAAGCTCGTTTCTGTTTTTCCTCTTTTACACTACACGCAAGAAAATGTTGATCCATTTGCAATAGGTAATTGCTCCATGATTCAACATTATTATCAAAAGACTGAAATTGCTACATATTTAAGTTAAGCTAAAAAATAAATGTCTATAATAAAAGGATTGGTATTGTCAAAAACTCTCAAAAACCCTAGGGCGCCAATGTTTATAGAGATTTCTCTTGTAGGCTTCAGGACACTTAAAAAATTCGAGTTAGAAATTATTATCATTTATGCTTACTTTATTAAGTATCAACAAGTCAGAAAAGTTCAAATTATTAGATTTTTCGCATGAACTTTTACGCCAAATGCTGGGCAGGTAAAAAATATACTCTCAATTATTGCCATATAACTCTTTGAGAAGCTTCTGGTAAAAAGGTTAAATCCGATAATCGAGAGTAAAATTGATCCCAAATCATCAGTTCGGTTTCCGTAACCAACCAATTGATCAAGTTCACAGAATAACCAGTATAATTGAGAAAGCACTAGAGGGGAAAAAATCTGTTCAACAATATTTCTAGACGTTGCCAAAGCGTTTGATAGAGTGTGGCATAAAGGACTTAACCATAAATTAAGAAATCTTCTACCAATCCAATTTGCTAATATACTGGAATCTTACTTGAAAGATAGATTCTTCAGGATTAAGTTAGATAACACTTTCTCTGAATTGAAAGAAACCAACGCAGGAGTTCCACAGGGCAGTGTATTAGGGCCGGTTTTATACCTACTGCACACTAATGATCTTCCTGCATTAGAAAACAATACAGTGGCGACTTTTGCAGATGACACGGCGATCTTAGCTATTGGCACAAGCAACGAAGAGTCAACACAAAAGTTACAATCAGCAATAACTAAAATTTATAAATGGACAAAAAGATGGCGAATAAAACTAAATGAAACTAAATCCGTTCACATCAACTTTACAAACAACAGCTAAGTATCTCGGCATGACCCTGGATGCTAAACTGCGATGGAAAGCACATGTCAAGAAGAAAAGTGAAGAACTAAGAATTAAATACAGAAAGATGTATTGGCTGATGGGAAGGAACTCTTCTTTATCAACATACAACAAAGTACTAAACAGAGCAACGTAAATATCATCCAAAGATTTCAGAATATGGTATTAAGGAACATCGTTGATGCACCTTCGTATGTCAGGAACAATGGTCTCTTTAAAGTGAATCTCATCGTAAATGAAATTCAGGAGAAAGCGCGGAGACATGAAGAGAGGCTCCGGCAACATGTGAGCATTGAGGCAACTCAGCTTCGAAGCAACACGAATTTAATACGCAGACTTAAAAGACCCAAACCTTTTGAGTTTGTGTTATTGTTAGCTTAAACAGCATTGTGCTGTGTAAAACCCACTACAAAGATGTGGTTTAATTCAATTTACCAGACTCTATGGAACTAACATGTGTTTAATCATAGCAGAATACGGGCCATTTTCTCAAAAAAATAAAATGTTATTGGAATGTAAAACCTCTCAAAGGCGGAATTTCATGGGACCGGCAAAATTTTCCGTGTTCCGCGTTTCAAAGGTTAAAAAAAAATCAAGGGAAATTATAGAATTTATTGTGTACAAAATTATGGTTATCACAAAAGTTAAAAAATTAGGAACAATTACTGATCAAATCCGAAAGTATGCAAAGTTAATCGTTTTTAAAAAATTATCCAATGTAAGTTGCTTTGTTGAACGATTTTTTCGTATATTTACCAAATTCACCGGTTCCAAGTGCATAGTCTCGAACAGCTTCAATATGCTTCATAACATCCGTTAATGTTGTTGGCGCCTCTTGAGGCTCAGGTACGTCGTATTCTTCGGAGGAGGAATCATTAATTAGTTCGTTTGTCGAGGTTACTTAATTAATTATTGCATCCAAATCGATTTCCGTCATTTCTATGGCCAATTCGTTATCAACAGTGATAAATTCTTGTGCCTGGAAGTCACCATTTTCGTATAACTCTTGAATAAGGTCTTGCACTTCATTCAACTGGTTTGAGTCTATGGGCTCTACATCACCTAATGTTGAAAGTTGAATAGGAAAACGAAGATGTTTTTTAAAACTAGCTTTCGGTAATTTACTTTCATGTTCTGTAAAACTCCATTGTTAAGAGGCTGAAGTATTGCTGTTGTATTTGGCGGAAAATATACCAACTTGACATTAGAGAGCAAAATTTTAGGGTGCGATGTAGCGTTATCCAAAAACAGTAGGTTATGTCTATTGCTCTTCTCCATTTCTAAATTAAGTTGAACAAGATACTGTTCAAATATTTTGCCAGTCATCCATGCTTTAGAATTTGCAAAATATTTCACAGGCAACTTCGATTTATCCATTTTTTTTTTTTTTTAAAAACGAGTATTCTGGCTCTTTCCAATCACCAAAGTTTGATAAATCGTCCCGTCCGCAAAAACTTTTAATAATACAGCTATACCGTTCTTTGGACAACTTGCCTTTCAAGCATCTTTCTCCTCTCAATTGTAAAAAATTATTTGGGATCATTTTATAGAAAAGCGCCGACTCATCACAATTTGCGATATCTTTCATCTCGGATCACTCGATCAAAATGTTCAATTTTTCTTTCCATTTCGCTACCGTGGTTTCACACACTTCATTTGTCTCACCCGAGAAAGTACTGAAACAAATTAAGTATCGGTTACGAAAATACTGTAACCATCCATTCGAAGCTTTGAACTAAATTAAATTCAGTTTTTTACCAATTTTTAATGCCATTTCCTGCAAAATTGGCCCTGGTATCGGCAGATTTTTGGCTTACTGCACAAAACCATTCAAATAAAACTTCGTTAATTTGTGCATAACTTGTTTCTTTTCGTTTTTTTGCAAATCAAATCATTTACGTTTCCCTCGCTAAACTGTTTCTTAATTTCGTCATTTTTAATCAAAATGTTGTACTTGCGTTTTACCGCATTTAAAACGTTGGCTAATTTCCGCTACTGATTTTTTGTTTTCTTTCATTTTGATTACATCATGTTTTTGCTTTAAATTAAGATTGCCCATTTTACATTTACCCATTTTCCGAAAATGTATGTACAATTATACGGTTAAAGAGCAAAATCATTTTAAAACTTCGAAAAACTTACGACAACTTTTTGCTAAGATATGAAATTAAAGAAGCATGACAATTTTCACACTAAGTTTTCAGCCAAATTCCATTTGTTTTGACGTTTTGACTATTGTAATGCAAATAGAAGGAAATACGTACGTACAATTTATTTTTGCAATAAGAATATATAAGTATGTATGTACATAAAACAAAATGAAATAATTCCGCGTCTCGAAGGTAATTTATATGGAAAATAGATTCCAGGGAATTAAAATGAAGCAATTTTTCCGTGTTTGTTGATTTTCCGCGATAAACAGTTTCCGCCTTCAAGAAGTTTTACTATCAACTCACGATTTTTGAAACACTTGGTCTTCACATGCTTTAAATTGTACAATTAAATTAACTAACCGAAATCCTGTTACATATTAGTAGTGTTTGCTGAAACTGTCATTTTTGTCAAATAACACCCTACGGGCCTGACAAATTCCATTTTATTTTAGAATTTCGGCCTAAAATAGTCAAATGGTATATAAAAGGATTGCTATTGTCAAAAACTCTCAGAAATAGTAAAAAAATCCTGGGTTGACGTTTACAGAGATTTCTCTTGTAGGCTTATTAACATTTAGTTTTACTTTATTATTCATCAAAAAGTCAGAAAAGTTCAAATTATTAGATTTTTTCGCACAAAGACATTGACAATGAACTTTTACGCCAAATGCTGGACGGGTAAAAAAAAATACTCTCAATTTTTTTGCATCTATGAATTACCATTTCGCCAGAATTTGCCCAATTCACAAATTTACTGTCGATAAGAATTCTTGAATTAATTAAAGCTAATATTAAACCTTAAGCTGCTCGAAAAATCAACTGACAATTTTATTTGTGTTTTGATTGACTGGTGCACTGGTTTGTGTTGTTTTTTATATTTTCTAAAACGCTACGCAGGGATGGTTCAACATTTTTTTTGTGATCCTCGCGCCCTAGGCAAACTTTTTTGTTGTGCCCTCCCTACCCAAGCAAAAAAATATCATAAGTATTGTTAAAAATATTCTTAAGGTGATACAAATAGATTGAAGATCATTACATAAATCCACTGCTTCAATGTCTTTAGAGCCTTCATGAGTTAATGCTCATGTGTTGTTACTAAGTTGTAGGCTGTGGATGTCAAAAATGAATCCAAAAACTGACTCGAGATTTTGCATCTGCTCAAACCTATCATTAACGGAGTTAATAGCAGTATCAAGGACTACAAAGTAAAAATGTGCTGCGGGTTCTGAATGAAATTATCTTGCTCTTCATATGAAAATCGTTTTTTCTAACCGAATGCGAATTGCATCAGAAGCATCTACTAACATGCAAGCTCAGAAGCATCTACTAACATACTGCCAAATCGAATATCGCTCCTTAAGTTCTTTAAAAACAATTTCGTATTCTGTAATTGTTGGATAGCAGAATGAATATTTAAGTTTTTTTCTTGACGCAAGTTTTTTGGTGTTTTATCGTGCATTTACACCGTGTAACCGCGGTAAATGTAAATGTGTAAATTACACGCAAAATGAATTTGTGATGTTAATTGTCTAAGCATGTGTAAATTTGCTTTATTTTTGAATTGACAAACCTTATATTGAACTAATAAAAAAATGTCGTAAATTACGAATATTATATACCTACATAAATAGATTTTAGGTATTATTTGATAAAAAAAATGAAAAAAAAAATATAAATGCCGTATTTTTAGGCGCCCTCAACAGTTCAGCGCCCTAGGCGGCCGCCTAGTTCGTCTATATGGTAGAGCCACCCCTGACGCTACAACAGCAATGTTTATACATCACCGAAAACAAACTATTACAAATTAATCGGCGATTGGCGAGCTTAGCAAGCCAAATTTCATCGGTGGGTTGGTGAGCATAGTGAACAGTGGACAGAACCTTTTAGTTTTAATAAAAAAACAAAAATACTTTTTGAATAAAATTAGTAAAAAATCTGTGCTCTTGAATGATGTTATACTTCTACTTATCTCAAACACCAAAAATTTATCTTTTGGAGCGTAACGATATCTAACCTCAACACCGAAATTAATCTCCTTATTGAAAAAACAATAATTCGCAGATGCGTAGCATTTTGAGAAAATGAGAAATCAAAAAGAATTTTTTAAATTGCTTTATACAAGAAAATCTGATTTAATGACCACCCCAGCTTATTATTCGACCAGTTCCTTATTCCACGAACTATAAATTTTAATCAGATTTAATATTTTGACATTAAGCTGAATTAATTGAATTTATTGTAAACAATCAATGAAAATATTTTTTAATCATATAGAGTCGTTCATCCAATTTTCCAGTTTATTTATCGCTCAAATTGTTCTAAAGTCATTTAATTATCGCATCATATATGTACATATTATATAAACATATGAATTACTTTTCCAATATAATCTGCTCATAATTTTCCTTAGTTTACATAAACCTTCGTCTAGCAGTACAGAATTTATTAGTTTTTTGTTAAAATGTCATTTATCTGTTATCTGCAATGAAGTTATTCAATAAAATAAAATTAAAAATTGATAATAAATTCGTTAAAATGTTAATCCTCTTTGCCTTCGCGTTTATGTACTAAATGCCTCGTATATTTTATCAAAATATTTTGAAGTTAAGACGTTTAATAAGTTAATTTATTATACAATTTTGTACTTCAGGTAATAAATTTACTTGTAGCATAATGTCCATTGAACTACGTACGAATTTTTAATTAAATAATAATTGAAACATTACCCAGTTGTATCACATAATCTGCGCAGGGTTAAAAAGGTCCACTACAAGTTGAGAACTACATTGGGTATAGACAGAATTCGAATTTTACATTACGAATATTGTTTATCTCTCAACAATATTTATATTTTGTTTTTTACCTTTTAAAATAACAAAATTTAAAAGATTACAAATGTTCAAGAAAACAACAATTAACCAATATATCCATGTAAGAACTTTATAAATACAAAAAAAAAAAAAATTTGTAATTTTACGATAATGCAATTAGTTACAGATAATTTTTACAAAAACTTTCAATTAACAAATTCAAGGCTCTTAACGATGAATTAATAATATTAAAGTAAGAATGAAAAATAAACTGCAAAGATAAAAATTGCTACAAAATCTGTCTGAAAACCTATTAAAAATTTAAAAAAAAAAAAAAAAATCAATTTGCTCCATAATCTCTCTTTTATGGCGCTTTATATTATGTTTGGTATTTAGACGCGGTTCGGTTCATTTGGCATTGATCATCTTCATCATATACATTTTTTTTATGTGATATCCTATATACATATAGTATATGTCTATATGAGATTTAAATTAATATACAATGCGAGAGCTCGTAAATTAAAATTCTGAACAATAAATCAGCACACAATTGAATTTTTATGTTCCGTTTTATGGATTGTATATATATTATGTTGAATAATTTGAGTCAAATTATTAATTAATATAAATTAAACAAAATATTAAAAAAAAAAAAACAAAAAGAAATCTGTTACTATTAAATCGAAAATAAAAATCATCTTATGATAAGGTTCCCACAATAAAACACAACCATATTATATCATGGGGGGATTCATGGAATTGAAACTATAAAAATGTCAATTAATTTTATAGTATTAAAAAATATTGCAATTTTTGTGAGGGTTGGAATCATCCATTAATTTTTTTTTCATTTAGAAAATAATAATTAATAACAGATCTTCTAAATTTAAAAAACCTAATTTACGTCAATCAAAATTAAATTTTTCTAATTTTTGAAGGACAGCAGACGCAAAACTAAATAGAAAAGGTTGGAATCTGAAGCGCAAGGTTAGATCAGCATTAACTTGCATGAAAAAATGATTGAAACAAATGTAGATGATATAACTTACTTAACGCTTAGCAGCCACACGGGGTAACTAGTTACCCCAGGCTCAGAAAAAGTGAAATTAGAGGTCTAAAACCTTTGAAATTGATACAAGTAACGACATCTGCCGGTAGTAGACAAGTGTGAGATACTAAATTATATAGGAAGCCGAAAAAACACGTGGCGGCGCTTTGAGCGTTCGTTTTCTCGGCGTGGGATAACTAGTTACCCTAGTGTGGCCGCAACCGTTGTTCGGCATAGATCTTTTTTTTTCAAATCGACTTGGTGTGTCAATAGACAAAATAAAGGTAAGTTTTTGATATTCTAGTAAAAGAAAAAAATTTCAATTCTAGTCGTTATGGAAGCTTGTCTGTTCATGTGAAATATTGCAGCCGTCAATTCCCGCATTATGTGGAAACTCAAAGTCGGCGACGCACGGGAATCCACTTCTGCGATCACCGTTTTGAAGAAACTAATTGCTCATCTCACCTTCCACACCTTCCAATGGGAAACAGCCACAGATGGTTATCAAGAGCATCCTAAAAATTGACAACAACCAAGAAATTGGCGACCTGGAAAAAGTTACCTTCGACCAAGCGCGGAGGTGCGTACAGTGCGACCGAAAGAAGGACAAAAAACACGTGGTGGATATTCGGCCTGTAGAAGACCGGTTTGCGATGAACATCGGGTTCCTTTGTGCATGATGTACTATACTTTGGTACGGAAAATGAAAGGAAAATATCTTTCTTTAAGAATTTTATAATATCTGAAGCTAGATCTTTTCGAAAGGGTTTCAGAAAAATAAATTTAGAATAATGATCCAAAACAATAAAAATGTACGCATTTCCGTGTTTGGATCTGGGATAAGGACCCAGAAAATCGACAAATAAACGCTGCATGGGCCGTACAACCACTCTTTGCCTTCCCATCTCGGTTCTGGTGGAGTAATTTACTGGCTTAATTTCCTTACATTTATGACAATCACTGACATAAGTTCGTACATCATTGGCCATTTTAGGCCAATAAAGATAGCGTTGAATTTTCTTTAGCATTTTCGCAGAACCAACATGAGCAGACGTAGGAGGGTTGTGAGCTTGTACCAAAATATACGTCACCAAAGGATGAGGTAGGTATAATTTCCAATTAGGCACACCAGACATAGTAAATGACAGGTTTATATTTGCCGAAGTGTTGACAAGGATTTTGCCATCAGATATCATAAAATTATGAAAGGAGTCAGACGGAGATAGAATTTTAGAAATTAATTCCAAATATTCAGTAGATTTGAAGGATACGGAGTCAAGGTTAATATTAAAGCCACTGTCATTAAGAACGATCACTTCCATAAAGACTCTCGAAAGTGCATCCGGTACGACGTTCTGTGATCCACTACGATGCTGTATTGTGAAGTCGAATCCTTGCAGTTTCAGACTCCAATGCGCCAGCCTGCCTGTGAGCTCTTTCTGGCTCATAAGCCATTTAAGGCTTGCGTGGTCAGTGATGATGGTGAAAGGATATCCCTCGATATAATATGCTCGGAACTTCTTTACGCTAAGCACAGCCGCAAAACACTCTAGCTCGGTGATGGAGTAATTTCGCTGTGCTGCGTTCAACTTCTGAGACATATACGCGATGTGATGTTGCTCACCATCATCATCTTCCTGCAACAACAACCCTCTGACACCAGTTGTACTAGCATCAAAATTTGCGTGTACCAACACTGGAGCATTTGAAAGGGCCAATTTGACACTCTCAAATGCTTGCTGGGCTTTCGCGGACCAAATACATTTTGAGTTCTTTTTGGTAAGATCTGTTAGAGGCGCAACCAGAGAAGCAAAATAAGGGATAAAGCGCCAATACCATCCCGCCATTCCTAAGAAACGACGAAGTTTTTTAGGAGTAGTTGGTATTGGATAATCGTGTACGGTTTCATCTTATCCGGGTTTGTTGAAAGGGTTCTGTCTCCAACCACATAACCTAGATAGTTAATGCATTTGAGGAGGAAGTGGCTTTCTTTCAAGGGTTACTGTTAAACCAGCATCAAGCAATCTTTTAGCAACAAGTGATAGCAATTCGAGATGATCTTCAAATGTCCTAGAAGCAATTAGAAGGTCATCCAGATAAACAAAGACGCGATCATGAAATTCATGGAGAATCATCCGATCCATTAACCGGCTCATAGTCGGAGACGCGTTACAGAGACCAAATGGATAACTTTGAATTGATACAAAGGACGACCAGGAACCGTAAACGCCGTCTTATCTCGGGACTCCTCATCCAACGGGATTTGCCAAAATGCATCTTTCAAGTCAAGACTTGAGATCGATCTTGTTTCCTCCAATCGACTGATGAGTCCGTCGATTATAGGAAGCGGATACGCATCCTTTTTCGTCACTTCGTTCACCCGTCTTGCATCCAAACAGAGACGAACCTTACCATTTCGTTTCCGAACTAATGTCACGGGTGAACTCCACGAACTTATGGATTCTTCAATCACTCCCAGAGACACCATCCGATCTATCTCAGAAAACATATCAGCTTGTACCGGCAGATACAGAGATAGATAGTCGTTGTTTGATGGGCGTAGCACCTTGTACGTCGATATTGTATGAAATTACGAAAGTTTTGCCAAGACCGTTTTTGTTAAACGAAGGAAATTGTTTAAAGAATGCGTCTAGGCGACATTTTTGATCCTGGAAAGAACGTGGAAATCAGAATCATCTTTATCCAACTTTGCGATACATTTTGGAATTATTTTAAATAACTTCCAAAAATCTATACCTAGATAGAGAGCTTGTTTTACGCTTGGAATTAGATAAATGTTCATTTCTTTCTGTTCACCGTTGTAGTAGACCGTACCCCTAAAATATCCCAGAACACGCTGCTTTTGACCACCTGCTGTTTTGACTTCTGACGATACGCTATGAATTTTTATGTTTCAATTTAACAGATACTTTTCACAGCCATGTCCCAAAGCAGTAATAGACGCACCACTATCCATTAAACCTTTGTACAGTACACCGTTAATACCCACGTTAGCGTATGGTCTATCATCTAAATGCTCGGTAATGAAAGTTTCCGAAATTGAAGGTTTAGTTATTTGCGCTTGTCCCAATATTACGAACACGCGATTTAGCTTTATCCGAAGTTTCTTTGAATTTATTTGAAATTGCCGAGTAATATTTTCAGGGCCAACATTTAATTTGGAATTTGGAATATCAAAATTGGTTACCGCCGCAAATTTACTTGCTGGTTTTGCTGGGAATTGTTGGTTAACATTTTTGTCACATATGGTTGGTATGGCTGCCGTGTGTTTCGAGGTTAGTTCATGGCAGCTCCTTGAGTCCTCGTCTCGACGTTTCCCGAAGCACACTTGGAACAGTTATTTCTTATGCATCCATCTTCTCCACATCCGCGACAAAATAATCGCAGCGGTTTTGAGCATTTAGCAAAAGTGTGTCCTATTTCAAAACAATT
>CAUVYM010000364.1:12500-15000 GCA_963556165.1 Tipula helvola
TTATGATAAAAATAATTTTTTATTAGATTTATTAACACATTTAATAAATTCATGTGGTTAATTATAAGCAAATCGATAAATAAATAATGAATTTTGAATTTTTGAAAAAAAAAAAAAATCCGATGGTTTCATTTTTTATGTTGTGCTCTTTACTTTAACATGAAAATCACAAAGCGAGAACAAAAATTTGGATTATAAAAAAAAAAAAATTATTTTTTATGATAAAAATAATTATGTATTAGATTTATTAACACATTTAATAAATTCATGTGGTTAATTATAAGCAAATTTACTTTAACATGAAAATCACAAAGCGAGAACAAAAATTTGGATTATAAAAAAAAAAAAAAATTATTTTTTATGATAAAAATAATTTTTTATTAGATTTATTAACACATTTAATAAATTCATGTGGTTAATTATAAGCAAATCGATAAATAAATAATGAATTTTGAATTTTTGAAAAAAAAAAAATCCGATGGTTTCATTTTTTATGTTGTGCTCTTTACTTTAACATGAAAATCACAAAGCGAGAACAAAAATTTGGATTATAAAAAAAAAAAAATTTATTTTTTATGATAAAAATAATTATGTATTAGATTTATTAACACATTTAATAAATTCATGTGGTTAATTATAAGCAAATCGATAAATAAATAATGAATTTTGAATTTTTGAAAAAAAAAAAATCCGATGGTTTCATTTTTTATGTTGTGCTCTTTACTTTAACATGAAAATCACAAAGCGAGAACAAAAATTTGGATTATAAAAAAAAAAAAAATTTATTTTTTATGATAAAAATAATTTTTTATTAGATTTATTAACACATTTAATAAATTCATGTGGTTAATTATAAGCAAATTACGTTGATAAATGATAAAAATAATTTTTTATTAGATTTATTAACACATTTAATAAATTCATGTGGTTAATTATAAGCAAATCGATAAATAAATAATGAATTTTGAATTTTTGAAAAAAAAAAAAAAATCCGATGGTTTCATTTTTTATGTTGTGCTCTTTACTTTAACATGAAAATCACAAAGCGAGAACAAAAATTTGGATTATAAAAAAAAAAAAATTTATTTTTTATGATAAAAATAATTATGTATTAGATTTATTAACACATTTAATAAATTCATGTGGTTAATTATAAGCAAATTTACTTTAACATGAAAATCACAAAGCGAGAACAAAAATTTGGATTACAAAAAAAAAAAAAAATTTATTTTTTATGATAAAAATAATTTTTTATTAGATTTATTAACACATTTAATAAATTCATGTGGTTAATTATAAGCAAATCGATAAATAAATAATGAATTTTGAATTTTTGAAAAAAAAAAAATCCGATGGTTTCATTTTTTATGTTGTGCTCTTTACTTTAACATGAAAATCACAAAGCGAGAACAAAAATTTGGATTATAAAAAAAAAAATTTTTATTTTTTATGATAAAAATAATTATGTATTAGATTTATTAACACATTTAATAAATTCATGTGGTTAATTATAAGCAAATCGATAAATAAATAATGAATTTTGAATTTTTGAAAAAAAAAAAATCCGATGGTTTCATTTTTTATGTTGTGCTCTTTACTTTAACATGAAAATCACAAAGCGAGAACAAAAATTTGGATTATAAAAAAAAAAAAATTATTTTTTATGATAAAAATAATTATGTATTAGATTTATTAACACATTTAATAAATTCATGTGGTTAATTATAAGCAAATCGATAATAAATAATGAATTTTGAATTTTTCAAAAAAAAAAAAAAAATCCGATGGATTCATTTTTTATGTTAAGAGATCATTTATGAATATAAAGCCAAATTGTAAACGACATAGTTACGGGTGGAGTAGTGTGAATAGGGAATATCAGCCATCATACTGATACCTAAAACATGCTTTAATCATAGATTGGTCGTATAAATAATAATAATGTTAAATGTAATATACGATCTTATTATGTTCACATATAAGTCAAAGTTGTATATAAAATGTAACATGTTTGAAATGAAACAAAAGATATTGACATACATAATTGCGACCTAACATAATATTCCTGTAGTCAACGACCATACCATGTTTACGTACCGGTTCTCGTCCGATCACCGAAGTCAAACAACATTGGGCATAGTTAGTACTTAGATGGTTGACTGCTTGGGAACACTATGTGTTGTTGGTATTTTTTCCATTTAAATCCGATGGTTTCATTTTTTATGTTGTGCTCTTTACTTTAACATGAAAATCACAAAGCGAGAACAAAAATTTGGATTATAAAAAAAAAATGTTTTTTATTTTTTATGATAAAAATAATTTTGTATTAGATTTATTAACACATTTAATTTTATCTATTTTATAATATATTTATCTATAAATAATGAATTTTGAATTTTTCAAAAAAAAAAAAAATCCGATGGTTTCATTTTTTATGTTGTGCTCTTTACTTTAACATGAAAATCACAAAGCGAGAACAAAAATTTGGATTATAAAAAAA
>CAUVYM010000365.1:0-76742 GCA_963556165.1 Tipula helvola
GGTCCCATAGTAAGAAGGCTTTACGAGGAAAAAATGCATAAACAAAAATAAAGAATTTGAGCATTTGATTAAGTTTATGTGGGAGAAGAATGTTGACAAATACAAAATATTCAACAAAATAATAATAATGTTTATGATTCAAGAATATGATTTACATTGTGAATAAAAATATTATTTCTAATATTGCATATTTTTTTTATTTCTTTTAAAATATATTTTTATTTTAATTAATTTTTATAACACACTGTATTATTTATAACACACTGTAATACCCATGCACCTGCAATACTTATAGCATACGTTAGATTTATTGATAAACAACAATTCTGCGAGGAAATGCTTTTTTGTGAATTCTTTGAAATGACCACAAAGGCCATTGATATCTCGAACATCCTTAAGGAATACTTATCAAAAAACAAGATTCCTTTTAAAAACATCACATCTGTGCTGCAGATGGCGCCACTGCAATGATTAGGAAGAATAGTGGATGTTTGAAACTAATATAGGATGGAAATCCAAACCTGTTGACGGTTCATTGCATTATACACAGAGAAAACCTGGTCCCAAAAAAACTTTCATCCGTGCTAAGCGAAATTTTGACTGCGCAATCGGCTGTATTAATTACATTAAGAGTTCTTCTAAACTAGATCGAACATTCAAAAGACTTTGAAAAAGGATAGTGGTGAATACAGAAGATTGATTCTACATACGGAAATAAGGTGGCTGTCCAAGGGTAGCTTTTAAGTAGATTCATGGAAGTGTATGATTTACTTATGAAGTTTTTAATGGGCAGGCCAGAGGTGATTATCCTTAACAATAAGGATGTAAAGGCTATGTTGAGTTATTTGGCTGATATTTTTTGAAAGGTTGAACAACTATAACAAAAAACTTCAAGGTAATAAACTTATATTGATTGATGCTAAGGCAAATATTCTAGGATTTATTGAATATTTGAATATATTACAAAAGAACGTCAATATTATGAATTTTAATGGTATTAATTGGCTGCAGAAATGTAATATATCAAATGAGGTACTGGAAGTTATATGGGACCATCTTTCTACGCTAATTCATGAGATGAATTACAGATTTTCCGAGTTAAGAGATTTTAAAATTCCTAATTGGACAACACAACCATTAACAACGGATTTGGAAACAGTTGAAAGTTAAACTTTACCTTAGTACCCAGGTTCGAATCTCGCTGAGATTTTTTGATTTTATAAAAAAATATAAAAAAAACGGTTTATGTTAATTAGACCGCCCTTTTGAAATTAGACCGCCCTTTTGAAAAAAATTAGAAAAATTAAAAAAAATAAAAAAAAAATACAGATAAAAAAAATTAAAAATTAAAAAAAATATAATTTATAAATAAAAATTTAGAATAAGATTAAATGGTAAGTGTCTACTTTTGGGGGGGGTGAGATCGACCACAATATTTTTTTGAAAATACAAAATTGAAAATAAATTTTATTTCCTTATTTTTAATACATGTTCTAATCTCTATTTTTATTTTTCATAAGGCATCTTATAAAAAGACATGAATAACAGACTTTTGATCGAATAAACACTAACAGAAGAAGAAGCGTTTATAAATGCGAGTTCTCTTGGTTTACTATATGTAAATAAAAATTGCGTTCTGTTAACATCCATTGTTCCGGTAGAATGACCTCTAATACATTTTATTTTTTTTATTTGGGTTTAATAATCCGATTAAACGTGCATATATAAACGCTTCTTCTTCTGTTAGTGTTTATTCGATCAAAAGTCTGTTATTCATGTCTTTTTATAAGATGCCTTATGAAAAATAAAAATAGAGATTAGAACATGTTTAAAATAAGGAAATAAAAATTTATTTTCAATTTTGTATTTTCAAAAAAATATTTGTGGTCGATCTCACCCCCAAAAGTAGACACTTACCGATTAAATTATAACAAAACATTTTTAAATGAGTTTATTCAAATCTTAACAATTTTAATAGCTCGTTCAACCTTTTTTTTTTGGTGTTGAATACCTCCATAAAAACTCAATCAAAAGTCTTGATTGTTGATCTTTTGAAATACCATTTTTTTCCTTAAAAAATATTTGCTTCTACTCCACAAACCTTCAATGTTCTGTGTGTGTACCATGGATTATTCGGATTGACAAATGAAATTGAATGGTTAACTGCCAAATGTTGATAATCAGGTAATGTTCGAAAAGCCGCGCCATATGCACGCCATTGATCAGTAATTATTATTGTTCCGGGGAGTACATTTTGAAGTATAGTTCTTGTGTAGTTTCAGAATTTCTGTTCAAAACTGGGACTATAAAACATTTTCTTGAACCTCTTTCGATTCCTCCAATATACCACGTTCCATTAATAATTCTTCCACGATTGTATTTTCGGCGGAAAAACAAACTTTCATCAATTTCAACAATTTTTCGATCACCGTTTTCGTCAAAACCTCCTATCATTGCACTGTTATTCTCAACATAATAACAAAATGCCTCTCGAATAAATCACAGTATTCACTTACGGTTTGTCTACAAATTTCCAAATCATGGGAAATTTGAACATATTCGACAGTGTTGATATATTTGCACATTATTTTTCTTATAATTTTCCAGTTAATCTACAATTTTCAAAATACGAATTATTCCTCAAAGACGAATAAGTTTTACACTGATTGCAAAACCAACAATATTTATCAATATTACTATTTCTCTTCTTATAGCTCATGGGCATGTCAACACAATTCTGACAATAAGAAAAGTTGGCCATAATTTAAGAGAAGCAAAAAATTCATTTGTAGATTCTTGTGTTGATAAAACGTTTTCAAAATAAGATTCATTTAATCGTAAAATATTAACGGCAATAGTTTCTAGTATTTGTTCTTGTTCAATAATTTTTGTTTGGGTGCAACGTGGCATGGTGTGAAAAAATATTTATTTTTTTTTAATTTTTCTAATTTTTTCAAAAGGGCGGTCTAATTAACATAAACCAAAAAAACTAGGTTAGGTTATACTAAGTCAACCCAGAGTTCAATCTCTATTTTTTAAAAAAGAATAGATAAAATTTTGAAATAAAGAATGTTTGTTTTTAAATTTAGGACATCGAAGGTTGGTTGGTGTTATTTGTCACAGTCCGTAGAGATATACGTCCGTAGAGGTAGCAAAAAAAAAATAAAATATTAAATAAAATTTTTAATACAATATTAATAAAAATAAAAATGAAAAAGATAATTTAAATGACAGTTTAAGACTTATATTGAGATTTAAAAACCAAAAAATGTAAAACTATTTACGAACTGATGATATATATTTTACTTCCTTTTTACATATTTAATACAAAATCATTAAATTTAGAAATTAAAAAGGGGGAACATTAGCTATTAAATAGAGACACGAATAATAGCCTTCACGATCCCATTTTTACTTAAATTTCAACTCTAGTAATAGAATTTAAACTAAATAAAAATTTATTATAAATTCTTTACGCGTTATGATTAAGATATATGAGTTCATTTACTCAATTATATCATAAATTGTTTACACTTATAATAAATATATCTTTTATACTTTCTTTCTCTTGTATTATTTATTTGCTATTACTTTATTAACTATTAATAATTTATTATTTTTTAAGTTTGTAAATATTTTTAACCATGAAAATACGGTTCCGGTAAAAATGTCCCACTTTTTAATCAGGGTTCGAATCCCAGATTAAAATGGGGAACATTTAAAAAATATTTTCGTATCACCACATGCATCATTGATAAAAAGCCAAAAAGGCCAGATTATCCTCGAAATGAGGGGTTTTTATATGAACAAAAACGAAAAACCACAACAAAGCAAATTGGAGATGTTCCTCGCGAAATTGTAAAGCAAGGGCAGCGACAATTTAAATTTTATGTCAATTATAACTAATGTTGTATTATGTGGTAAACATAATCATTATGCTGATTACGAAGATGTATTCAAAAGGCAAACCGTCAATGAAATGAAAAATTTAATTGAATCAACAATATCAACTCGAAAGACAAATAACAAATTTTTGTAATTAGAGGTGCTAATATTGATAAAATAAGAGTTTGGGTGATTTTGAGCTCATATACAGGAATTTAAGAAATTTTCGTTCAAAAATTGTCAATCCGTCTCCATATATTTATCCAACATTAAGATTAAGTGAGAAATTGTCAAAAACCCATATAAACACACCCATTTTTTAGATATGGCCCAGACAATTATTCTACTTATGAAATTTCGGATGATATTTTATTGTTTTTTCTAATTTTGCTGCCCTAAAACTTCAAGAAATGGTGTATGGTGTATTGATGGAACTTTTTCTGTAGTGCCATCTCCATATAAACAGCTTTATACTGTAAGCGTAATTATCAACCATCACGTTTTTCATGTATTTTTGCAGTGTTAAAAAATAAAAATGAAGTAACTTATAAAACACTTTTTAGATAACTCAATAATATAATAGAAAATTTAAATCCTACAATTATAAAAACAGATTTTGAATTTTTCAGCTATAAAAGCATTAAAAGAATGTTTTCCAAATGCATTAGTTTCGGATGTCAATTCCATTTATCGCAATCTATAATAAGAAAAATTCAAATTCAGGTCTAATTTCATTATACAAAACAGATTTATCCATAAAAAATTTTCAAAAGCACTTTCTGCATTGTCTTATAATAAATATAGTGAAATTTTAAATTCATTTGAACAATTACGCAATCATCAAGATTTTCCAATATCCTTAAATGTAATATATGATTATTTTTATCATACTATTTATGTGAATTTCCACTGCAAGATTCCTACCTGAAATTTGGCACGCTCAATTTTTTTTAGAAAATAATTTTCCACGTACTAACAATGCCATCGAGGATGGCATCATATATTGCCTCTACTTTTAAAATTTCTAGACATAGTTTTCCTCTGCTGGTTGAAAAGTAAAGGACGAGGAAGATGCAGTACGAATTAAATTTTTAAGATATGAATTAGGTCACAATTTTATTAGGAAAAAAAATTATGTGGAAATGGAAGATAAAATTAAAAATTATTTGGCTGGATCAGTGATAGGAATTTTGGGGTTGATTTTATTTTTGGGTTGACTAATCTGCTTTTCTATTAAATTTGGGTTTAAATATATATAAAAATGTTCCGCTTTTCAATAAGGGTTCGATTACAACGGGATTCGAACCCTGATAAAAAGTGGGACATTTTTACCGGTCACCGAAAATACAGTTGCATGATTTTGAAAGAGAAGAAAATTCTCGTTTATCATTTTAAATTGTACATCACCAGTAAACTAGATAAATATTGAAAGTTAATTAACCTGATAAAAATATTCTTAAATGGTTAATAATATAGTTGTACAGTTAAACATCAGCTTTATTAGATGAGATATATTATATAATATTATCTCAATTTTCCCCCATTTAATATAAATAAATTTATTAAATTAATACCCCTAAAATACAATTTGTAATAAATGATTTAATTGTATTAAAAATCTTATTTAATATTTTATTTTTTTTTTGCTACCTCTACGGACGTATATCTCTACGGACTGTGACATTATTTACTAAAACTTTTATTACAGTTACATCGTATACAATCTTTTTTTTTAAAAAATTATTCCATCAACCACCGTATGGCTGAGCGCCGATTCGCCGGCAATAGAATTTTTTTTTAAAGCTTATAAATATAACGGTTAAAGTTTCCTTATCACCCGGCCGACCGGCAAAACGGCGCACAGCGGCAAGCCAGACGGTTTTCGTGTATTTTCAACAACCTAAACCAAACATTCCATTGAAAGAAACCTAACCTTGTTAATATAGAAATATTGAATTATAAACTAAACATAGATGGAAAATGCGAGATTGAACCCGATGGGTAGATAAGGAAATTTCAACCGTAATATTTATTTGCTTTAAAAAAATTATTGATAGTGTTATTTATTTTTTTTTCTACTGCCGGCGAAAGGTGCGCCGACCGGCGAATCGACGCACAGCGATTTACTAAAACTTTTATTTACAGTTACATCGTATACAATCTTTTTTTTTTAAAAAAATTATTCCATCAACCACCGTATTGTAGTTTCTTTGGTAGTGCTTATAATACGATGTCTTTGTTCAAATAAAAACTTTATCTACTATTTTATTTTAAAACACAAAAAAAAGATTAGAACTCGGGTGGACATAGTATAATCGAACCCTATTTTTATATATTTTTTTATAGAATCAAAAAAATACCGTACGGGATTCGAACCTGGGTACTAAGTAAAGTTGCTCCCAGTTGAAACTAATCTCCAGAAGAAAATGGCAGTCTTGAAGAATGATGATACGGTGGAAAGCGATATTTAACAATGAGGGAACGACATGCTGGCTGAATGATCATATGGCAGATAACTATGCTCTTACGACACAAAAGCAAGGAAAATTTTACTTCCATTTCCTACATCATATTTGGTCGAAAGCGGTTTTAGTGTTGTTAATGATTTATTAAGTAAAAAGAGAATAGTTGTCAATAACAGAAAGAGGAGATCTATGATGTAAAATTTCTACATTAACTCCTGACTTTAAAAAACGTTGTGATAATCATCAACGACATAATTCTCATTAAAGAAAAATTAGTAATTTGTTTTGAAAATTGGAGCCATTGTAATTTAGTACTGAAAATGGGGCTCCAGACCTAAAAAGTTTGGAAACACTGCTTTAAGCCATGAACTTTCTATGGTAGATCCGGGTTCGTGGGTTTTTCCTTATTCCGTGGGTTTTAAAATTTTGAATAAAATAAAAAAGAAATAAACTTAAAGACATTGTAATAGAATAATAGATTTCTCCAAGTTTCGTATGTTTTTCTTTGATCAATAGGTTTTTAAAATTTAAGCAAACAAATTTATTAATCTACAAAATATTGTAGTAAAATAATTCGATTATTAAATCTAAACCGTTTAGGTAGACTGTACTCCCATAAAAATGAATAAGATATTCAGATTGGTTTTCAATTGATATACCACGCCTTTTCGTAAAAAATACTTTGATCTCGACCAAAGACCCTCTATATTTTGAGTATGATAGAAGAATCATTTGGATCGACAAAGTTAAGACTGTGATTAACGGATTAATGCGAGATTTCAGGCAATAATCGTAGAGCTTTTTCGTAGGCCCGTCATTTATCTGTAATAATATTCGAGCCTGGAAGTACGTTTTCTGTAACCACTCTTGTCATTGTATCAGCATTTCTACTTGTTACTGGAACTATAAAACATTTCCTGCTTCCACGTTCCAGTCTTCCTACGTACCATTGTGAATTATTTAGTCTTCCCCTGTTGTATTTTCCTTTAAAGAATAGGCTTTCATCTATTTCCACGATTTTCCTTAATCCATTTTCATCATTCCACCGATTCTTTCTCTATTATTGAAAACATATTGCTTCACGAGCTAAATCAGAAATGTTACGTACATGATCAGGATCTCTATTAATTTCATATGAAATATCCTTAAACGATTCTCCTTTCATATATTTATAAAATATTAGCATAATTTCTTAAATTTATATTTAAAAGACTCAAATAAACTACCTTTCCTGACAGAAGTTGAATAGGTACAAGGTCTCTTGCAACGCCATCTAAATCTATCAACATCTGACAGATCTTTTACGTAGACAATTGGGCTTTTCTTCACAGATTTCACACCTTTGGCTGTTACTGATCCATTTACATTTTGCTAAGAATTCATTTCCTGTTCGATCATCATAAATGTAGTGAAAATAAAAATTTCCTGTTATGTTTGTGGATAATATGTCTCGTTTGATATAAAAACTCGTCATAAATAATTGGTGTTGTCTGATACGCGGAATGTATAAATTATTTTTTTTTATATAATAAAAAAGGTATGTGAGTCGCAATGGGGGGGCAGATTTTTTTTTAAAAAAAAATAAAATTTTTATTAAATAATAAAATTTTATTAAAATAAATAAAAAATTTTATTAAAATTCTTTTATTTACTAATACTTAATTTATTTTATTCATATTGATAAAAAAATGAAATTTTTCTTTTGCTGATTTTAATGAAGATTATGTTTTATTTCAAATCGTTTTACGTGTTTCTTTATTAGTTCAAAACTATTAACTTGTGGAATTTGTTCTTTTAAAGAGCGCCATAACCTTTCTATTTTTTGTGTATTTATATCCGGGTCTTCACTATTAACAAACTCATGTCTATGGTTTACTCTCTTATGAATATATCTTAAATTGCTTATTCCGTTATATCCACGCCAAAATCCGTATTGACAACAGTTTCCGTGTTTACGTTTTGTATAAGAAAATCTCTGCATATCTGAGAATTTCTGTTTCTTGTTACTTGTAATCTTATTTGGTTAGAATTTCTACAAATCGCTCTATTATCCAGTATCGTTCCCCTGTAAGAATTCTTCCTCTGAATCTCGGCGACTAATTACATGTGTTTCATCAACTTCTACGGCATAATTATATCCACCAATTTTTCCAAAATGATCAATAATGTTTACTGTATCTATTGGTACCATTATTTTGTTTATAAAGCTTGAAATATGTTTTCTGTTTACATCAACTTCTGATTCTATATCTACTATGTTTAAACCCAATGAATAAAGATACAAGCACAACAAACACTTCTAATTGATATTTTAACACCGTCAAAAATACTATTTTTAAACAAACTAACCGAAGATCGACAAACTCTATTGGAACATCTCCACCTTCCATTCACATCGTGTCGAATCTTACCCTTTTCAAAAACCATGTTAGATAAACAATTTAACAGAACATCCTGTTAGCCACCAATCCTAATTCTTTACAGAATATGTAGGTCGACATATTTTCTTTCGTTATATCCATTAGTTGTGTAAATTCATTTTAGGGATTTTTTTATATTGTTTTTTCATATTGAAGAATATATTTTCATTAGTATAGTTATATTTTTTTAAATATATTTAATTCGCTTTTTTATTGTATTTTTAATTAAAAATTGACCAAAAAATCTGCCCCCCCATTGCGACTCACATACCAAAAAAAAATATTTATTTTAAAACCCACGGAAACCCGGATCTACCGTCAATTCAATATCACATCCTTTGATTCACCACTTATACTTCCATATGTTATTGAGTGTCTAGATCTAAATCTATCTAAACCAACCATTTGAACATTTGTCAATTTCATTTCATTGGCAATTTGAATTGCCTTTTCTTTTAAAATCGTTCCATTTATAGGAAGATTTCCTGCTCTTTGGCGGTGAAGCCTTGAAATAGTGCACTGTCTAATTCTAAATGTATTGGTTTTCTATTTTTTTTTTGTCGAACTAGGATGTGATAAATAATTTAAATTCGTCGATTTTTTGTTGATCCAAATAGTGTTTACTGTTGTTATCGGTATTTTATATCGTCTTGCAACTTCAATCTGTTTGCTCCCCATTTCAATTTATCTGATTATGCATATCTTTTCTTTATTGTTATCTGATTTCTTTTTTTGCTCATTAATGGGATAGTATTTTATTTATTGTAGTAAGAAATAGTGACTTGAGAAATAGTGACATGGTTCGAATCCAGTAATAAATTTTTATTTTTTTACATAGACAAAAAAAGATTGAAAAATAAGTATTACTTTTGGTTAAACTTCGGAATAA
Organism: Tipula helvola; assembly: GCA_963556165.1. NCBI lineage: Eukaryota > Metazoa > Arthropoda > Insecta > Diptera > Tipulidae > Tipula > Tipula helvola. Next base: position 9,660 of record CAUVYM010000365.1, read on the forward strand.
TACTCAGAGTTCGAATCCTCAAATTAGGGTCTGCTTTATAAAATAAAATTTAATAGAATAAATCGGAGGTGGGGTCGTTCGCGATGCGTTTTTGGCTATAAATTAAAAATTTAAAAAAATTACCCTTGTTTTTGTAAAATAAAAAAAAGAGGAAGAAAAGAATAAGTAACAAAGAAAAAAAAAGAAGAAAAAGAACAGGGAACAAAGAAAAAAAGAAGGAATAATATATGCTGAACGAATAAAACACGCACATCTTTTATCCTTATATAGTATAATAAAAACAATGTCGTTTAATAATATAATTTTTTTTCTTTTATATATAAAAACCCTAATTTGTTATAACAATTTTTTTCAAAACTCATGAAGAACTTGAATCAAAATTATCCCTGATGGATGGAAAAGTTATAGAGGAACTGATCAAGATTTAAATTCTCATTATACAGTTACCCACAGTGTTGAATTTACAAATATAGTCGATGAAACTCATATAAATACAATTGAAGGAAATTGGCCATCGATAAAAATAGATATTACAAAGAGTTATGAACAGAGGAATTTATTGATATATAGTTAATTAGATATATGGTAAAAGAAATTAAGATTAATTGCTGATTTACTTAAATATTCATTTTAATTAATTTTATTTTTCTTCTTCTTTTTTTCATTTTACAAAAACAAGGGTAATTTTTTTAAATTTTTAATTTATAGCCAAAAACGCATCGCGAACCACTCTTCAACCGAATAAATCAAATAAAAATTTAATTATAAATCTTAAGAGCTTTTATAAAGGATGCCAAATGCAATTATTTAAATTCTTTCTTCTCCAAATAAATTCGAACAATTTATACGGAGTTTTCTTTTGTTCGCATTCTAATTGGAACTTTCCTTTTGATTCCGGACCAATTTCCCTCAATTGCATTTGTATTATAACCTTCTTCATTAAGAAATTCATATTTATGTATTACTGTTTGGTGAATAAACGAGTCATCTTTTTTGATTTCTTTATATCCTTTCCATCCATCAGTAACAATGATGGAGCCTGGTAATACATGATCAAAATTAAATCAGTCAGCGTTTTTTCGTTCTTTTTTCCACAACTACACAAAAGACCTTTCTTTCTTCGGTTAATTCACCCCTCCAAAGACCTAAGCCCCCTCTACATGATGCCCTTTATTAAATTTCTTTTTCCAAATTTGGATTCATCAAGTTGTACAATAATATCCTTTCCTCCTATTCTTAAATCAGAAGCATTGATGTCACTGGCCAAAACATCAAATAAATTTCTTGGATCCTTGTTATTGTTTCTGTGGAATGACCGGTGATTGATTGTAAACTATTAAAATTGCATCCTGTTAATAAATAATAAAAATATATCTAAGCAATCATTTATTCTAATTTTCATGTTTTCAAATAAGGTATTCTTAAAAACAGATATAATAGCTCGACATTTATAAAATTACATTGAAGTTGAAATGCATTTTTACCTTTACCTTGGAGGAACATTTTTCACATTTAATAGGCTCTTTTAAAACTTCTTCCGCTTTAAGGAATTTAAGACATTTCTTCATTCTCAAAATACTTAATATTTCTTTTTCTTGACTTAATTATTGCTTTCATCTGGTCTATTCTATTAAATTTTATTTATAAAGCAGCCCTAATTTGAGGATTCGAACTCTTGAGTACTATTCCGAAGTTAGTCCTTACTTTTTAAAAGAATGTTGATTAAAAATACCTAAAATTATTTAAGATAAAATAATTTATTTTCAAGTATTCATTCATTGTTTCCAACATCAAGTCCATTTCTTGTAATCATTGCGCGAGTATTTCTTGCTAATTCGATATAATAATTGTATCTGAAACTTTCAATTTCGTTTATTTCATCTGTAGTTAGATTATTAGTTGGGGTGTATAACATTCATCAACAAATTTGCATCAACGTTAAATCCTCCGTAACCAAACAATTCTCTTACTGGGGAATTGTTAATTGCTCTGTTATACTTTATATTATACTCATAAACCACTCCTTTTAATTTATCACACCAACGTGTATTATTATCATGCGTCATAATCAATATCAACATTCTTTTTATGGTAAAGTAAAACGCTCAACCATTCCTTGACTCTCTGGGTGGTACGGCGCCCAAATATTTGTCTTATTTTAAATTTAACGCACAATGATGAAATTTTATTGTTTCTAAATTCAGTACCATTATCTGAATGTATTTCTTTTGGAATAAAACTGTTGAAAAATAAAAATTCGAGATGAATGTAAGCTTCGTTTGCAGATTTTGATAAACACGGAAATGACCAAGCAAATTTTGAATTACAATCAATCACATTGAGAATGTATTTAAATTGATCATTGTTTTCGGCGTACTGGATCATATATGTGATATCAATTTGAAAACGCTGGAATTTGTTGAAAATAATTAGTGGAATAACCGGATTTTGAGTTGTAACGACTGTTCTTCGTGAAACAAACAACACAACTGTCCAATATTATTTTAATTTCTTCTTTTTAATATTATAATATTTCTGAGACAATTCAATGTATAAAGATGTAATGCCTCGATGGGATCTTAGATGCAGTTCGTTTATTAATCTGTATTTTTCTTCGCTTTCATAGTCGGGAAAATATTCAAGCGGATCATTGCTTCCGTTTTGGACGAATATTCTTTCATTAAGCATTAAAGTTTTTCTACTTTCCTTAGGAGATTGCGTTTTAGAATCACCTCTTAAGTCCATTGTGGGTATAAAGTTCTGTAAATATTTTTTTATTTCCTGGTATTCGCTTGGTGTTCTTATTTCTATTCGCAAACCCATTTGTATTAAAAAATTTGGATCATACGTATTATCCCCCCCAATTAAGCTACATGCGTATTATCCCCCCCACAATTAAAAATAAATTAGATTTAAATAAAAATTAAAATATAATATTCACGCATAAAACAATAACTAACTAACTTTAATTAAACTAAACAACATTTCAACCAAATTCTCTTTAAAATTGTTCTTAAACATAAACTCATTTAAAAACCTCTCCCTATCATTATCACGTACGCCTTTTTCTTTCTTAATAGCCAATTTTATAGAGTTGTTAAAACTCTCAACGTTTTGGGTATGTACCCCTGTTATTGGATCAACAAAGTGGTATTTATGAACAACAATTCGGTGTCAAAATTTTCTTCATCTCCTAGCTTGTTATATGCTCTCCATGCATCGCTATGAATAGTAGATCCTGGTAATACGTGATTTTTAATAATCGGTATTAACACAGCAGCCCCCCTATTGTCTACCATTTGACAATAAGCTTTGCTTGGCTTAGAAGTCACGTCAACAATGCAAAACATGTATTTCTGTTCACCCGAGCGACCACGGTGTGATTTTGCAGAAAAACTTACCATAGCCTCGTCAATATGACAAGTCCGCAAAGGTCCACCTAATATAACCGGATAGTTTCAAAATAGGTTTTAATACGATTATCTATTATTTTAATAATAGAACAAAGTGTCTTGCTGTTTATATCAACCAGTTGTAAGATTTGATATTGTTGCAAGTCTGCTAACCAATAATAACACACCTTTAGAATTGTTCTAAGTGAAATCTTAAACTTTTCAAATATTGAACCTTTGCGGAGACAGACGGTTGTTTGAAAGTGTGCACAATAACTGTTGCAACACCTCAGTTAAAACCGTCCTTTGAGTCACTCGTAGGCATTAAATGCATATACCTATGGCAATGACGACAATATACTTCAGCTCGAAGTATACCTTTAGTGAATGCAAACGATGCCAAGGATCTACTATCCATAGCTGAAAGTTCATCCAAAAGAGTTTCAAGTTTTTTCATACCTTTTAAAAATTTTTATTAAACTATTAACTAATAAAATTAATTAAATTTCAATCAAGTGACATGCGTATTATCCCCCCACTGGGGGGGATAATACGCATGATCCAAAAATTTTACATTAAAAGTGTATAATTAAAAAAATAAAAACTTATTACCGGGATTCGAACCATGTCACTATTTATTAAGTCACTATTTCTTACTACATAATATGTTATTTATTTATTTATAAATGTCATAGCTTATATATAACCAAATCCGTTATAACCGAATTCTTTAACACTAATTGATATTAAAAAATGGTAAAAGAGCTTTATCCCTATAGCCGAATTATCCTTTATAAACCAAATCGTGTAAACCGAATTATACTGTATTACAAAGAGTGTTCATTACAATGTCTTTGAACTTCTTTATCTACTAGAAACAGTTTAAGTGGTTGAACAATCAAAACAGTTATAGGTCCTGCACATCGACGGGTATTACTGCAAAAAAAACAATAACCAAATATAATACACACAAAAGTTCGTTGTTCAAATAATAAACGACCGAGCATTTCGTTTTGGTTTAACTGTAAGAGGAAAATACAACCTCTAACAAAATATTGGGTAATGTTTTGGTTAAATACTAAATTATTTATGAATCATAAGAAATATTTTAATTTATTTGAATCCTTAAATTAAAAGCAGGTCTTTTAAATTAAAAGGCCAGACCTGAGAAACGGTCTTTAATTAAATCCTTAATCCTGATTGTTTAATATTTACCTCTTCACTTATTACTATGGGACGCATCAGATGTTTTAGGCGACTTATTGTTAATAATTTTATAGAAAATTTTTTTTCCTCTTTTTTATCTTCTCTGTATTATGATTTTTTTCAAAGTAGTTGAAATCAATCCACATTCAGGAGCTTCGTTAAAACAAACAGACCTGTCTTCTAATAATAGAGAGTTCCAAAAGTGTGAATATCGAATATCTTTAGAGGGAGAGGGGTTCATAGGCACGTTTGTATTTTCGTTTGTATTTTCAAAAAATACGGCATGCATATAATGTGGATCAGGTTCTTCTTCAAATAAAGAGAATAGTAAGTTCTCCATATCTAATTTGTTATAAAAGTATTTTTTTGTTCGAAATCCTTTGGTGAGAATTTGTAAATGAGAAATAATCATTGCAGCTTTCCTAATCCCGAAAACATGAAATATTGGATATAAAATATACATATCTAGAAAATTTTTAGGAATGCGCACCGTTCCAGTTCCAAAACACCCCCCTTTTCTTTTGGTAGCAAAACATAAAATATTTTTAAAATCTTTAAAATAAACGTCCATTAGCATAGAACAATTTTGGTTAACCCTAATGCAATATATCTTGTACATATTCTTGGCGTATGAGCACAAGCCTTTGGGACATCTTACTACTAATGTGAGTTCTCCGTCATCTTCTGCACTTGGGAATTCATCAAGATTGTATTTCTCGTAGACATCCTTTTTACTACTTGTTAAAAGATACTTTCGAGGTATATCGATGTGTGTGGAAATAAAATCATTTAAACGAGACCTAATCCTGTCACTTTCCTCTTCAGGGAATATGGAATCGGATAAATATTTTCTTGGTTTATATTTTCCGATTGAAATATTGATTTTCTGATTATAGTTATCATATGTAGATTTTTCTGCGGTGTTTGAATCTTTTTCATCTAAATCTTTTTGTGAAACGGTTTCGTTTTTTATTTCTTCTTTCAAATTACACATTCTTTCTTCTTCTAAGTTCTGTTTTATTTGTTGGATTTTCCTTTCGTTTATTATATTGAAGAATTCCGCCATTTCTTTAACTGTGCATCCGGCGGGCATTGCCAAACCTAGAATACTGAACATCAAAAAATTCATGAGGTTAAAAGCTAGAGATTTTTTAAATTGAAAATCTTTTTTTCTTCAGAGTTCTAAGCCTCATATAAAGCCCTTAACTACTAAAAAATAGAGTAGATCAAAGTATAAAATTAAACATCGATTGTTGAAATTTTTACACCTGAATTAAAGATCCTTTCAAATAGAGATTATTATGTCTTCGTCATATAAACTCAAATACCTTTACCTTGGATTATTTTAATACGGTAATCGTTTTATTGACAACGACCACGTTCCTTCAATAATATTTGTACTATATTTTTGCTGGTTGTAAACTAAGTGGCACGATGGTCAGAATTACATGGTTTTTTGGGGTCACTATAACAATCTATCCACATGTTATTACTATTTCTCGCGTTATACATACTTTATAACTCGAACATTTAATGTTGCAGCTTTCCTTTTTTCAACTACACGTGTTGAAATTCTACGTCTTGGTATTTTTTTTTGGATTGATCCAACCGAAAATATACGCCATTTTAGTAGTTTTTGATTCAATAAATCGAACTACTACTCTCGGTCTGAAAGGTTATTTTACATTTTTCTTCAATTAAAAGACCATAGATTAAGTTCTCTATTCGTCTTATGATATTTGGAAAATGTTCAATTATAACTTTAATACTCCCACAGCAAAAAGTATTATGATCGAAAAAAAAACACAGAAGTTTATATTTTTGTTAGCAAAGCGGTGTTTGAAGGATTCAATATAATACGTCTAAGTTTTCCTTTTTGCATTTGTATATATACATTTCATTCTGTCTCACCGCAAATAAATCAATAAATATACATTGATTGGGATCTACTACACAACCCACCCCGAGTTCGAACCCTCTCGGAACAGGTTTAAAATAAAATAAACCTAACCAAAAAAATAAACCTGTTCCGAGCAGGGTTCGAACTCGGGGGGTAGGTTGTGTAGTTCAACCCATTGATTGACTAAAATAATTCATTTTTTTTTTGCAAAAACTTTGCTTCAGTTTCGTCTTGTAATAGATGACAGGGCAGTTTTTGTTTTTTCTAGATTTTTAAAATTATTGATCCATTAATTACAACAGAGAGAATGGAAAAAGACATTTTAAACAAATCCGGAATATATGACACTTTTAAAATGAAGATATATGTACATTCGAAAGATTTGTAGGTAACAATTAAAATTCAACCTTTAATTGGGATTTACAGCACTTCAATACCTCCAGGGTTCTAATCCCGAATATAAACATTTTTACAAATTAAAAAAAATAGTATATGTTAAAAAAATTATTTACGTCACCCATTCAATTAATTAAAGCTAATCATAATTCCTTTTCATTTTGTCTTCTCCAAATAAATTCAAACAATTTCGCCTTCAATCTTTTTTTTACCCCACATCTTGCAGGTACGGACATTTTTACACCATTCCAAGTACCTTCAATGGTGTTTGTGTTATCACTAGGGCAATTCAAAATTGATTAAATAATGTCAATTTTTTATGCTTTTTTTAAGTTAAAATTTGACAAAATTGACTGAATCAAAAAAAAAAACAAGAAATAAGCATAAAATATTTATTTATTTAAAAAATTGTCATATAAAATGACGTATTTCGAAAGATTGTTGGCAAAAAATCCACTCACTGGCATTAATTTTATTAAGCATTGCAAAAGATCTTTCTATTCTAATACTAGTAGATGGGCATCGCATTAGCAATGCATATATGCTTGGAGATATTTCACAGTTTTCCATGTTAATTATTGCTGTTATATCATTTCTGGCAAAGCGATCATTCAGATATTCAGCAGATTGCATGTATCAAAATTTGAATTCTTTATATCTTTATAGGCTTATATTATACTATACGAGCTATTTTCGGTCCTTTCAATATATTCAAGAAGAATGAGTTAATTTAATGATATACACTAATGAGCATAAAAAAGTAGACAAAAAATAAATACCCCATTTAAATAAAACCAGGAAGATATAGAAGAAAGTTAAAATAAAAATATTCATGTTTTATTTTCTAGATGCTATATCTAATATCAACAGTCGCCTTATCTATTCAATAAAATATATTCTCGAGACTTTAATTTTTTAGAAAATCAACATGGGGCAAAAAAAAGTAGACAAACACAAATTCCCGCCGAAAAAGCCATCTAATTAAAAATTTTATTTTCCATTCCAATTGAAAACTTTGAAAAATCAAGAATCGAGATTATCGCACTCTATAAGCTCGGATTCATGACAAATGAAATATGTAAAAAACTGGCTGTAAATCGTTCCAGAACGTATAAAGTCATTAAAAAGTTTAAAGAACATAATACTACAGAAAAAAAAAAAAGGATTTGGTTGAAAATATTCACTTGATTGTGGTGATATTGAATTGATAAAAAATAAAATCAGGGTAGATAATCGAATTAGTTGTCAAAAGCTGACAAAGATAATAGAAAAAGAGAAAAACAAAACAATTTCAAAGAGAATCGTGAGCCGAGCATTAAGATCAGAAGGATCGTTTTCCCGTTCTCCTGCAAAAAAATCCATGCTAACAAAAAAAATATTGACGAAAAATTTTCGCTTGTTCAATGGCTTTATTGGCCAAAAGAGCGTTTTCATAAAATAGCATGGAGTGATGAATGTAGATTTAAGCTTTTTGGATCAGATGGATGTAATAAAGTTAGAAGATGCGAGGGTTCGCGCTACGAGTCTGAGAATATTAAACCAACGAAAAAATTGGTGGTGGAAGTATTATGGTATGGGCCTGTATATCATATGGAGGTGTAGGTAAAATAGTTATTATAAATGAAACGATTGATAGAATTGGTTATACTCGCTTGCTGTCTGAAAATCTGTTTGAATTCGCAAATATTATGGGACTTAATGGTAGATTTATATTTCAACAAGATAATGCACCCTGTCATAAGTCAAGACATACGATAAATTTTTTAGAGAAAAATAAAATTGAGGTATTAGAATGACCAGCACAATCTCCAGATCTTAATCCCATTGAGAATTTATGGGCTTACATGAAACATAAATTAGGTAGTTTTAATTTTTTAAGAAAAAGCGAATTATGTGAACAAATAATCGAAATATGGAATGAAATCCCAAAAGAAAAAATTTTGAAGTTAATTGATAGTATGCCAAGAAGGATTGAAGCGTGTTATCGGGTGAAAGGTAGACATACTAAATATTAAATTTTTTGTCTACTTTTTTTTGCCCCATGTTGATTTTCTAAAAAATTAAAATCTCATGAATATATTTTATTGAATAGATAAGGCGACTGTTGATATTAGATATAGGATCTAGAAAATAATACATGAATATTTTTATTTTTAACTTTCTTCTATATCTTCCTGGTTTTATTTAAATGGGGTATTTATTTTTTGTCTACTTTTTTATGCTAATTAGTGTATATAATAGTTGCACACGATTTTTTTTTGTTTCAGGCAATTTTTTGAAATTTTTTTACGATCTTCCCATCATCTTCAAATTCTTCGGAGCTGTTCACTTTTAAGGGGGGTGGGTCGAACCCCAATATTGCTAATCTAATTTATTGTTTCACCTTTTTTTTCTGATGAATGCTTTTGAAATAAGACAGCGCAATGTTGATGATAAATCCAGTTTTTTATTCACAGTTGAGTTGGGTTTAATATCCTTAGAGCCTAAAAATTGCCCCATATGTAATTTTTTAATGAAAATTGAACTTGGAAAGGTCTGTCGTGGTTATAATCGTAGGTAGAAAGATGGGAAAAGGCCTGTAGAAGTACTTTGAGCATTTTTAAAAATACTATTTTTGACAAATACACATTAACATTAACAAGCTAATTCAAATATTGTATTTTTGAGTATTGGCTTTAATGCTACAACGATTGCATTACATACATCTGTTTTTTGGAGGATAATACTAGGATGGTATAAAATATTCCGAAAGATTGTGATACTAGAGTATATGAATAGAAATTCTAGAATGATAGGTGGTCCGGGTTTAACTGTAGAAGTTAACGAGACACATATATCAATAATTAAATATGGCGTTGGTAGGATATTAGCGTCTCAATTATCCTGGATTGTAGGTGGAATATGCCGGGAAACAAAAGAAATCTTTTTGAAAATCATGGAACGCAGCACATAAGTAAACTTGAAACAAAATTCTACAAACAATGTTATAAATGCTACACGAATCATTACTAACTGCTGGAAACGCTATGCTAATCTACAAGAAGATGGATTTGAACATTTTAAAATAAACCAGTGTTTGAATTTTGTTGATCCTGTTGATAGATCAATTCACACCCAAAACATTGAAAGGATTTGGAGGAGGTTAAAAACGTTTATGCCTAAAGGATCAAGAAAACACTTGCTAGCAGAGTATTTAGCGCAGTTAATTTACCAATGCGATGGTAAATGTACTAATAAATTAAGTTTGTTAAACTATTTCGTTAGTATAGTTCGTAATATATACATTTAATTAAAGAATTTATTTATTATCTATTATTTATTCTTTTATTAATGTATTTGTTTATTCGGTAGATTTTTACCACTGGGGGGAGTAAATAAAATATATTTAAAATTATTTTTTAATTAACTATATAATAAAAAATAAATATAAAACTATGGTTAATTGCATTGAACTTATAGCGAGAACAACAACAAATGAATCAAGTTATGAATTGGCACTTGAACTTGGATTGATAAACAACTCATGTATTTCCTGTTCAACATGTGTGACATCAACTTATATTGAAAATTCAAGAAAAGACATGGTGTTGGTGGAGAATTTAGGTGTGCAAGAAAAACGTGCTCTCTTATCTCTTAGAAAATCAATTTTTTAAACACGATTTTTTATAAAACAAAACTACCTATTTCTACGGTATTGATGTTAATGTGTTGTTTTGCTCAAAAATTAAAATGTGTTGAAATAATAGAAAATTTAAAAATTTCCAGCCGAACATTAATACAATGGTTCAAACTTTTTAGAACAGAAAATTTTAAAAAGTGTGTGAATTTAAATATGAATAGAATAGGCTGTAAGAATTTAACTGTTGAAGTTTGTCGTGTTCTAGGGTGAACACTGGACCACGTGTGAGGTAAAAGTTATACAAGGAACATTTATTCAGCTCTTTCTGGGTCATGGGATCTCTTTCTCGCCTTTATATAGTTTTATTTGGCGGAAATCATCGATTCCCAACTATCCTTCAATCATATACTTTTATATGATTTACTTTAAAGTGTTATCAATAACACGATATTCCGCCCCTTCTAAGGACGAATCTGTTTAAGGTTCGCAGTAACTATCTTTTTTCCTCTTTTTAACTTAAAAACATTCTTATTTTCATCCATCTCAATGATCTTGTATCTTCCATCCACAATTTGTGATATTTGTTATTTCTAATTTCTTTTCTTTTGTATACTAAGTCGCCAATTTCATAATTGGTTTTACAGTTTCTTACTTCGTTTCGTTTACTACATTCTTGTTGAGCCTTTCCCTTTTGCTTTTCAAATAACATCTTCGGAGCAAATGTAGTATTTTACCCCGAGTTCTATCCCCGGTTTATTGTTTTTTAAAAGAAATAAAAAATGTAAATAGAAGCAACTTAAAGCTTTTAATAAGGACTTCCATAAATTTTTCTTGTTCTTTCTACGCCAAATAAATTCTAACAATTTTCCTGGTAATTTATACTTTGTACGACTTTGGCAAGGTATTTTTCTTTTTAGTCCACTCCACGTGCCTTCAATGTTATTTGTGTGGTATCCATCTCTTGTTATAAATTCGATTGAATGATTTACAAATCTGGGATGACTATAATTAAAATTCGTTTTAAATAAATTATACCCCTTCCAACCGTCGGTTACGACTATTGATCCAGGTTTAACATATTTAAGAATAATGTCATTTAGTGTTTCTTGATCTCTCTTTTTAACAACAAAACAAAAAAACTTTCTTTCGGCTGTGATCTCTACTCCACCAAATACCCAAGCGCCATCGACATGATGACCCCGGTGGTGTTTTCTCTTCCAAATTTACATTCATCGAGTTGAACCACGACACCAGGACCTTCTATTTCGCAATCATTAACATCAAGATCAATGCCAACAAAATAATTTAATAGTTTATAAATTCTGTTAACTGTAGGTGAGGAGTGCCCAGACATTAGAATAGAAGATTTCATTGATACTTCACATACCCATAAATAACATAAGTAAAAAAAATCCGAAAAGGGAATCCTAGTTTGTTTAAAAACTGAATTATTTAAATCGTATATATTTTTCGATGATTTTTTCTCTTGCATTTATAACGAAATCTATCAATTTTTGACAATAGGTGTCCATCTTTGGGGCAGGAGACAAGAGGGTTGACTAATTTATAATCAAACAAAAATTTGATTGCGGCTTCTTCATTTATAAAAATTTCTTCAAGTTCTTTTCTATTAGGAATCATGTTTAATATTTCTCAAAATGATATATAAAAAACAATAAACCGGGGATAGAACTCGGGGGTAAAATACTACATTTCAGCCAACATCTTCATGTTTATTTTTAATTTTTTTTTTTGTCAAATCCATAGCGTTTACACCATTCAATATTTCTGCGGGAGCAAATCCCAGATTTCTTTAAAACAGTTTTGAAGTGAAAAATTAATGATTTTTATTACATTTTTATCGAATCTCCTTTGTTTTTCTTATAATATCTGTGATTCTTTGGTTTATTCTTTCCGATATAGAGTTCCCAGTTGGGTTAAAAGGAGTTGGGAATTTCCTGGTAATATTGTGGTTTTTCAGAAAATTTTTCATTTTTATGCTAGTAAATTGTCTTCCGTTATCATTTAATATTGTTTTTGGTATTCGGTGTTTACTAAACCATTTGTCAGGCATTTAATTATTTCGTTTGATTTAAGGGTTTTTAATATATAAACTTCTGTCCATCTTGAGCATCTATCGGTGATCGTTAGTAAGCTAAAATGGGTTTTATTAGTGGGTGTCTGAATAAAGTATATGGTATAGGCCCGTATTATATCCATTGAGAGATGGTCTAACCTTCCTCGGTCTAAGAAATCCCTTTAATTCACCGTTTGTTTATATTTTCCCTTGTATTCTTGGCACATTTTGCATTCTTGGTTTATTAAAATTATCTTCTTTTTCAAATTTATTATTTTATAATACTTACGAATGGTATTATAAAATGTATTGATACCTGGGTGACCTAAGGTGTTGTGTATATTAGTTAGGAAGACATTCCTCATGTCTTCAGGTATGATGATTCGTTTCGTTTTCTTCGTAACAATGATGGGTATTTTATCAATGTTTAATACACTGGTGTCTTTATAATCGTGGTCAAGTTCAAATCTAAATGTTGTTTTTGACTGATATTCTCTAATCATTGAGAGAACATCGTTTGTTGTGGATTGTTTCTGTATAATTGCTCCTCTAGACAATGAGTCTGCTACTATATTTAAATTTCCCTTTTGTATTTTATTATTATTGAAAATTCTTCTAATGCTAATTTCTATCTGTAACTCTTGATGATTGAACGTCTGTATTATGTAGTAAGTTCATATGGTCTGTCCATATTATTATATTTGATCCGTATATTATTTTCTTGAAGTGTTGAAGGGATAGAAATATCGCAAAAAATCCCTTTTCAGGTATTGTATAGTTCATTTGAGTTGAGTTAAACTTTTTACTATAGATTCCTATTAGGTTATTTTTTTGATAAAGTACGCATCCTACTCCTCTTTCTGATGCATCTACTTCCATACTAAAAGGTTCATTGAAATTAGGATAAGACAGTACTGTTTGTTTTTCAATTATAGTATATACATGATTAATAATTTCTTGGTCTTCGGTATTCCACGTAATTCTATTTTTTTTCGACCGTGTTTTATCCGTTATTTTTGCAATAATTATACCTACAATCTTCTATATAAGGCGAAACCAATTAAAAATCCCAAAATCTCTGTAATTGTCTTTTAGTTTTAGGAGCTGGTAATTTTTAAATTCACAGATTCTTGAAATATCCGGCTTAAATCCTTCTGGGGTTAATTTAAATCCTAAATATTTTACTTCACTACAACAGAATTTACTTTTTTTCAAATCCAATACCTATGTTATTGTTTTCTAAGATATTTAGAACTTGGGTTATATGTTTGAGATGATCTTCTTCGTTGTTGCTAAAGATTAAGATATCATCTAGAAATATTCGTACAAAGGGTAACTTTCCTAACATTTCTTGCATGATTCTTTGGAACACGCGTGGCGCATTGGTAAGGTCCGAACGGGACTCTGTTAAATTCATATAGCCCCTTGTGGGTTATAAACGCTGTAAATTCTTTGCGTTTTCTTTAAGTATACCTGGTGATATCCATTTGACAAATAAATCTGGCTAAATATATTACTTTGCGAGAGGTTCTTAATTTCGTCCAATACATTTGGAAAAGGGAATGTCTCCTTAAAAGTCACGCATTTAATTTTCGGTAATCTACTACTAATCTTATGCTACCATTTTTCTTTACTATTGGAAAGGCTGGCGATGAATATCTTGAGGTACTAATTCTTATTACTTTATTATTAGATAGTTTTTCTATTTCTCCTTCGGGCGGCTTTTTGAAGTTTGAAAGGCATAGGATATGGGTAGGGTGACCCAAATTTGCATTTAAAATTAAAAAATTGCATTTAAAAAGTAAAAAATTGCATTTAAAAAGTAAAAAGTTGCAATTAAAAAATAAAATATTTATTTTTCAACAGGTTCTTTAGAATTATAATAGAAAATCAAATAACTGAAAACATTAGAGCCAATAAAATTCCTATCCTTAGCCAGTAATTTAATAAGCATGGAAAAACACCTTTCGATCGATATACATGTTGGCTGACACGCACACAAGGCAACAAATAGAGATGGACTGACATGTGGCAACTTATGCAAAATTAGATTGGTAATTTCATTTTTCTTTAGTCTTGAGTTGATGTACTGTTTTATATTTACAGGATCGTGCCAAAAATTCAATGATTGTAGTCGTTCATATGCCGATTTTATTGTATGCTTCGATGCTTCAAATTCATCTATCCACATATACGAGTTCGCTGTAACAACTCTTGATCTCTACTAGTTCTGCAAAAAATGCCTTATCTCTGATTGCAGCTTTAACTTTAGATATTAACAACCCTTCGCCAGTAAAATATTTTTTTTATGATTTCTAATACTGGAGGCAAATGGTCAGCGTAATATATCGCAGCTCTTAACCAACTACTCACCTTTTAACTATTACATCCGGTGGCTTTTAATAAATTTAAATTGATTCACCTATCTTTATCGCTTAAAATTGACATTTTTATGCTGGAAATAAGTAAATTAGTAGCTTGAGATCGACTTTTTATCATCGATGCGCAATTATGTATCAGATGGGCTATTGCATGTAATGTGTATCACAGCCGAATTTTTTTCTTTTAAAAGTTTGGCAGATTTCAGCATTATCGAGGCAGAGTCGGATAAATAAAGTTTAAAACGAGAGAAATCAATTTCGAAATTATGCAATGGTGTCTTGCTATAAAAATTTACTATATGTGCAGTAGGGTTTGTATCTAGCTCTACACAACAAACCAAATATGTTATAAATCGTATCTCAATATCACCAGTCAGAATATTTAACCATTTTATGTGTTAGAATCGTTCACATCTTCAACTAAGAAATATGTCCTTGTTTCTGAGCGCCACCTGTATCTCTTTTAGTTTATCAAAAGTGAGTTCATTAATCTTTCTTCCCGCTGATGATTCACTAGGCGGAGGAATATTAAAAGAAGAAAATAGTTTTTTAATCTTTGGATGACGCAGTTTTTTAACGATATGTCCTGCGATAGAAACGCATCGACTATATAAGCAGTTGTGCATGGAAATTTATCAATCAACGAAGTATGTGTCTTGTTAGAATCAGATTCGATGCGGTATGCATCTTGGTATTTAAATAAGTTATAGTGCTCGATTTTCGCTCATAATTAACTTTAACGCAGCAATAATTGCATATTAATTTGTCGTTATCAGTTTTACAAAGACGTGTTTATATGTCATACATATAATTGGCAAAGTTAGACGTTCGTTATTTTACGTTTTGACGTGGGATGAAATGTTTTTAAAAAATGCAAACAAAATATTTGCATTAATGTGTATTTAAAAATATTTATTGTATTTATTTGATTTTAAATACATTGGGTCGTCCTAGTTATAGCCAAATCCGTTATAAACGAATTATTTTAACAGTACTTGATATTAAAAAATAGTAAAAAGAAATTTATCCTTATAGCCGAATTATCCGTTATAACCAAATCCGTTATAACCGAATTATACTGTATTACCAAAGAGCGTTCATTAACAATGTCTTTGAACTTCTTTATCTAATAGAAACAGTTTAAGTGGTTGAACAATCAAGACAGTTATAGGTCCTGCACATCGACGGGTATTACTACAAAAAAAAACAATAACCAAATACAGTACCCTAGAAAGTTCGTTGTTCAAATAATAAACAACGAGCATTTCGTTTTGGTTCATTATAAGAGGAAAATACGACCTCTAACAAAATATTGGGTAGTGTTTTGGTTAAGTACTAAATTATTTATGAATCATAAAAAATATTTTAATTTATTTAGATCCTTAAATTAAAAGCGAAACTTTTAAATTAAAATTCCAGACCTGAGAAACGGTCTTTTATTAAATTCTTAATCCTGATTGCTTAATATTTACCCTCTTCACTTATTACTATGAGATGCAATCAGATGTTTAGGCAACTTATTGTTAATAATTTATCGAAAATTTTTTTCCTCTTTTTATTTTCTCTGTATTAATGAATTTTTTTCAAAGTAGTTGAATCAATCCACTTTTCAGGAGATTCGTTAAAACAAACAAACGTGTCTTCTAATAATAGAGAGTTCCAAAAGTGTGAATATCGATCTTTAGAGGGGTTCATTGGCACGTCTGTATTTTCAAAAAATACGTCATCCATATAATGTTGTACATGTTCTTCTTCAAATAAAGAGAATAGTAAGTCCTCCATTTCTAATTTGTTATAATGGATTTTTTTGATTGAAATCCTTTGGTGAGAATTTGTAAATGTGAAATAATCATTGCAGCTTTTCTAATTCCGAAAACATGAAATATTGGATATACAATATACATATCTAATAAATTTTCTGGGATGTACGACGTTTTTAACCATACACTGTTTTTTTTGGTAAGAAAACATAAAATGTTTTTAAATCTTAAAATAACCGTCCATGATCATAGAAAAATTTTGGTAACCCTAATGGAAAATATCTTGTACATATTCTTGGCGTATAAGCACATTCCTTTGGGACATCTCACTTCTAATATAAGTTCTCCGTCATCTTCTGCGCTTGGGAATTCATCAAGATTGTATTCTCGTAAACATCTTTTATACTACTTGTTAAAAAGATATTTTCGAGGTATATCGACTTGTTTGGAAATAGAATCAGTTAACCGAGTCCTAATCCTGCCACTTTTCTCTTCAGAGAATATGGAATCGGATGAATGTTTTCTTGGTTTATATTTTCGGACTGAAATATTGCTTTCCTGATCATAGTTATCATATTTAGATGTTTCTGGGGTGTTTACATCATTTTCATTCGAATCTTTTTGTGGGATTTCTAAATCTGTTTCTGAGATGTCTAAATCTAGTTCAATTGAATTTTTTTGTGGAACGGTTTCGTTTTTTATTTCTTCTTTCAAATTACATATTCTTTCTGCTTCTAAGTTCTGTTTTGGATTTTGGGCTTTCATTTCGTGTCTTTTATTAAAGAATTCCGCCTTTCTTTAACTGTGCATCCGGCGGGAATTGCCAACCTAGAATACTGAACATCAAAAAATTCATGAGGGTAAAAGCTAAAAAATTTTTAAAGGAAAATCTTTTTTTCTTCAGAGTTCTAAGACTGATATAAAGCCCTTAATTACTAAAAAATAGAGTAGATCAAAGTATAAAATTCAACATTGGTTGTTGAGATTTATACATCTGGATTAAAGATCCTTCCAAATAGAGATTATTATTTCTTCGCCATATAAACTCAAATACCTTTACCTTGTGGTTCTTTTAATACGGTAATCGTTTTATTGACAACGACCACGTTCCTTCAATACTATTTGTACTATATTTTAGCTGGTTGTAAACTAACTAGCACGATGGTCAAAATTACATGGTTTTTGGAATACTATAACGATCTATCCACCTGTTATTACTATTGCTCCCGTTAAACATACTTTATAACTCGAATATTCATTGTTGGCAGCTTTCCTTTTTTCCACTACACGTGTTGAAATTCTGGGTCCTGGTATTTTTTTGGGTTGATTCGTCAGAGAATACACGCCATTTTAGTAGTTTTCGATTCAATAAATCGAACTACTCTTTCGGTCTGAAAGGTTATTTTACATTTATCTTCAATTAAAAGACCATAGATTAAGTTCTCTTATTCGTCATATGATATTTGGAAAATGTTCAATTTAACTTAATACTCCCACAGCAAAAAGTATTATGATCGAAAAAACACAGAAGTTTATATCTTGTTAGCAAAGCGGTGTTTGAAAAGTGCCAATAAAATACGTCTTAGTTTTCCTTTTTGCATTTGTAAATAGACATTTCATTCTGTCTCACTGCAAAAAAATCCAATAGATATACATTGATTGATTAAAAAAATTTATTTTTTCAAAAAAAAACTTTGCTTCAGTTTCGTCTTGGAATAGATGACAGGGCAGTTTTTGTTTTTCTAGATTTTTAAACTATTGATTCATAATAAGGTAATTACAACAGAGAGTGGAAAAAGACATTTTAAACAAAGCCGAAATATATGACACTTTTAAATGAAGATATATGGGTTAGCTTCGCGTTTATCCCCTCTGGTTCGATTCCCGCTAATGACTTTTTTATTGTATTTTTATTTTATTTAATTTTTTTTTTATTTTTAATATTTTTTTAAATTTGAATTTAAAACATTAAATTTAAAAATAAAAAATCAAAAAAGCTTAATTAACTATTAGTAACAAGTCAAAAAGTTTCGAATGCATCGTTAACTCTTCAAAAACACTTCCCTTAGATTTTCGCTTGAAACAAAATTCTGCAAAATAATAACCTAAATCATTTCTTTTTAAAATATTCTTTTTCCCTAACCATCTTTTCAATGCCGACCATGTACCTTCAATTTTTTGTGTATTAACACCGTTTTCTGGATTAACGAAATTGGTTGAGTGGTTAACGGTTAAATGAATAAATCCCAATTTGTAAGTCATTATAACCCCGCCCATTGATCGGTATAAATCGTAGTACCAATTTCAACATTTTCCAAAATTATTTGATTTAAAGATGCAGCTGATCTGCTAAAAGTTTCAACAAAAAACGTTTCATTTGTTATTGAATCGATACCTCCAACAATCCATATTTTTCGAATTAATCTACCAATATTATATTTCCGCTTAGAAAATAGATATTCATCAATTTGTATTATTCTTCCAGGCCCACTAATTTTTCTTCTTGTTATTCTTTTTAAAATTCGGACTTAATTAACCAGTTGCCCCCCTCCCGGGATCGAACCCGGGTTTTGTTTTCTTAAATTAAGTTTATAGCCTAATATATTGATACCTAACCAGCATGGGTAGGGTTTCGGTAATATATTTTTATATAAATCAGTGTATCAGCGCGTATTTTAGTTCGCAAGCCTGACAGGTTTTGTGTATTTTGTACCAACATATCAAACATTCAACATAATCAAACATTCTACTTGAGAATAACCCTAACCTTGTTGATACAAAAATATTGTATTATAAAATTAATCCATGAAAACAAAACCTAGGTTCGATTACGAGGGGCAATTAGTAAGCTTCAACCAAAATTTCATATGCGAGTGTTTGGATTTTTTTGTACCAATTAGATACAGTTTGCACGCTTTTCGTGGAAATTTCAATTTTGCATGTTCTTGTAAAACGTTAATTGATCAAAAATATAGAAGTTGAATACATTTGAATATTGGAAGATTGCTGTTATAAAATATTGATCCTTTAAATAATGATTTTTCGATGCGGCATTTATAACAACGAAAAGTTTTTTTGGACAAAGTATTTAATGTTTTCATTGGCACTAAACAAAAATCGCAGGATTGTTCGGAGTTGATGTAATTATTTCTTAATAGCCAATGTATGGTATCATTATCGTTTGAAGTCAATATTGCTAGTTCTCTTTGATTCATTTGGGTCATTTAAGTTAATTAATTATATTATATAAAAATACAATAAAAAAGTCATTAGCGGGAATCGAACCAGGGGGGATAAACGGGAAGCTAACCGATATGGTTCTAATCCTGAATATAACCATTTTTACAAATTATAAAAAATAGTATATGTTAAAAAAAATTATTTACGCACCCATTCAATTAATTTAAGCTAATCATAATTCCTTTTCATTTTGTCTTCTCCAAATAAATTCAAACAATTCCGCCTTCAATCCTTTTTTTACCCCACGTCTTGCAGGTACGGACATTTTTACATCATTCCAAGTACCTTAAATGGTGTTTGTATTATCATCTTCACTGTTTTAAAACCTATGGAATGATTGACGAGTTTATGTATGAAATTGTTTTTAAATGCATTATACCCTTTCCACCAGTCAGTTACTATTATCGAACCTGGTAAAACGCACTTCAAAATTAACTCATTTAAAGTCTTTGCATCTCTCCTTTCCACTATTATTGCAAAAAAAATCTTTTCTTTTGTTTTTTTCAACTCCTCAAAAACCCACGCCTCTTCAACACGATGTCCCGATTGAATTTTCTTTTCCTAAATTTACATTAATCAATCTGCACTCGTATTTCTATTTTCAACTCGCTTACCTCAACACAATCAATTATTCTTTCTTCACCCAACGCTATAATTCTTTTAATTTTATACGAAGAATGGCCAGTAATTTTTTCTAATGATGTAAATCTTACTTTACACAGCCACAAGTAAACTAACTGAAAAAAGTCACCAAATCCATTGTGCAAATTTTCAAAAATCGAATTTTTTAAAGAGCTATATATTTTTCTTGGATCTCATACATTTTTTCCCTTCATTATTTTCTCATACATTTTTTTCCAAAGTAATTTCTCATACATTTTTCCCCCTTAATATATTTATATAATAAATAAAATAATTTTTTTTAATAATAATGTCTAATTAAAGAAATAAGATCGTTCCAGCAATTATATTCATTATCTTTCCACATCCACTAACACATATAATCTTCCAATTTCACTCCAAAAACACCTTTCATCATTTTAATCCTATACTTAACTTTTGCTCAATAAGACTCATATTTTGAGTATGAATTAACGTTACCAGATCAACAAAATGAAGCGAGAAATTCACTGTTTGATGATCAAATCCAATAGTATTAATCTTATTGTAGGCTCTCCATTTCTCGCTAACAATTATTGTTCCAGGTAAACAAACATCGCTAATTATAGGTAATAAAGTATTAGCTGATCGATCTTCCACAAAAACAAGATAAATACTATCTGGTGAGAACGACGTGACAATAATTCCAAAAACCCATTATTCATTTTCAGTTCTACGACTGTGATGATTTTTTGGCTTATGTCGGAAAAGACTTTCATCAATTTGGCAAAAAACCCCAACGCCCCCTAATTGTATTGGATTCCTTTCGTAATATTCCACACAGCATTCTCTTAAAGTATCTAAAATCCAATTAAAACATGATTATACATATTAACTTCTTCTAAAATAGAACGCTGTGTAACATCCAAAGTCCATTTCCACATTAATTTTAAACCATTCGTTGTGGTCTATAACCATTGATCAAGTAAAAAGGAGTTGTTGAAGAAAGAGAACTTGGGCAAACCAGTTATATAAGGGAGATAGACTTCTATTGGTTCATATTAAGTAGAAAAGGTAGAAAAGTAAAAGTCATAAATAAATGATGTATAGAAAAAAAGATCTTCACAATAATTCTTCAAGAGTTGATAAGACAACAGCCTCATCCAACCATGGAAATAAGAAAATTCCAAATGAAGGCAAAAATCTAAAGCATTCAGCAACTCAGCGACAAACGTTTACAAAAATGTAAATAATCGACGCTGATGAAACTCCTGATGCGAGATTGAGTAAAATCTTTTTCAGAAAAGATCTTGAAGAGAAAATAGTGAAAAGAAATCTTTTTATGCTTGAGGGTGAAGATGGTTTTAGTGATTTGAGTCTAAGAGGAATGATGACTCAAGTGATGAAAAAAAGTTCAGATGAATTACAAAATCTGTTCTACGATTTAGGTGTGAAAAATGAATTGCCAGAAAATTGGGAGCGATTTAAAATATTCATTGTAAACTTTTGTATTGGACAAAGTTTACACACCAATAATAAATACGCGGAAGAAAAGTGGAGTGCGTATTGTCACCGTTCCCACAGAAAACACGCCATAGAGATCGCACGCTAGGGAAACCACACGCCATAGAAAAACCATGTCATGTAACAGATACGACTATAAATATACTTTTTTTGGTTCAATTAGAAGTTGTAGTGTTGCTAATCACCGTGATTATTAATTTTATAGAATAAATTTTTTTCGAGATTTTATTTAAGAACAAAAATAACTTTTAACGCCATGAAAATAAAATTAACAAATAGAGAAAAAGATGAAATTATCCTTTATTTGAGACATGGTGTTGTTCCCGACCGGTATGCATCTAGAGAGAGTAGATGGGTCTTTATTAAGAGAGGCATGAAGTTTTCCTTTGCAGAGAGGTGCTTTAAATATAAAGCAGGTGTAGACGAACATCATCGTTTCTTTACAGAAGAGGAGATTGAATCAAAGTTCGATTATATAAAGCTTGTTCATGTAAGCAATGGACATCCTGGGCGAGACCGGTTATTTTGTTTATTGAAAACGCTGGCTTACGGTATCACTAGGATAGAAGTGTCGAGGATAATAGGAGGATGCAAAGTATGCCAGTCGAGGCGAACGAGGGTTACCCGTCCAATTCTGAGGCCCATAGTTGCTAGGTATCCCAGAGAGCGTTATTGTGCCGATCTAGTCGACTTTAGATACTATTCTAATGTAAATGATGGATTTCAATGGATGCTTGTTGTGATAGATTCGTTCTCAAAATATCTCTGGACTGTTCCTTTGAAAGAAAAAACTGGACGCGCTGTAGTTTCGGCTATAAGAACTATAATCTTAA
This sequence comes from Tipula helvola, assembly GCA_963556165.1. Classification (NCBI taxonomy): domain Eukaryota; kingdom Metazoa; phylum Arthropoda; class Insecta; order Diptera; family Tipulidae; genus Tipula; species Tipula helvola. Next base: position 32,588 of record CAUVYM010000365.1, read on the forward strand.
CATTTGGTATCCCATTCATTCTCCACACCGACAATGGTGGGGAATTTTGCAATGACTTAATGATAAATTTGGTAAGCGAGTTTGAATAAGACACGTCAGGGGAAGAGCCAGATGTCCATGGATTCAAGGACAGGTTGAGAGAGCGAATCAAACAATAAAGTAGATGATAGCTTCATCTCTGTTTACTCAGGGCACGCCAGGAAAATGGACAGCTGTTAGAGAAGCGAGTACTTTTAGCTACAACATAATGGTTCATGCTACCACAAACGCAATACCTTTATCTTTAATGTTTGGTCCATCTATTCGTATATTAATGCCCGTGGACCATGTTGAGAATATTTTAAATGATGATGTTTTAGGCCAAGATAGAGGTGTCTATACTAGAGAAGAAGTAGTTATTTCCAAACATGAAACTCCATCTGAATCTTTAAACATTGATTTACTGCAATCTCAATATGAACCAGAGGCATTTATAAATAATATTGTGAATGAAAGGTCTGGAGGAGCGTCGATAGGTATGATAGAAGACGCCAGAAGAGCAACTAATCAATCAGCAGAGAGGATGGTTAGAAGGAGTGCTTGGAGAAATGACAGGTTTGAATTCAATGTAGGAGATAGGGTTCTTATAAGACCAGATATCGACGCGAACCAGAATACAAGGCGTGGGTTACTTTATGAGCATCTTCATAGGAGAGTTTACATAGTAGATGATGTATTACAATTCAATCTTGTTGAACTTGTTTCAGAAGATGATAATTCGATGATAATTTCTGCTATAGATACGATTCGGCTTAGAAGATTCGATAATTAATTAAAAGTGTTTGAGTAATACTCTTGTATATATTTTATATAAATATCAGGTTGAAATTCTCCAGATTACCCACATGTTCGAATCCTGATATTAACCATGGTTAGTTAGATTGTGTTAATTACTAATTTTAAATCGAATTAATTTGGTTAGGTTAATATCAGGATTCGAACATGTGGGTAATCTTGAAAAATGATCCAAATATCTTTTATAGATCCTTTAAATCGCTCATAGAGATTTATATACTTTTTTAAAATATATGATAAATAACAAAAAATAGATTGCAAATTGAGAAGCAAAAGGTTACAAAACATAATTAAACAGTTGAGAACGATGTTTTAATTAATTTACTGATTTCTTTAAAAAATAATTACAGATTTAAAGAAATTTCCCTCCATGTTTAAATTAAAAATCATTTTCTCGCCTTTTTTTCAAAAAAATTATAAATATTTTTTTTGGCATTAACCCTTAACCGAGTAAAAATATTCGGAATATTTTCTTATACATTTAAACTTAATATAAAAGTCAAACAATTCAATAAATATTTAGCTTGTATGATATCTCTACGGCGTGTGATCTCCATGGCCTGTGACACGTATTGTGCACGATTAACAGAGTGGAGCAAACTACATGGGTATAGCGAAGAAAATGTGGTAAGAAAGCTCAGAGGAGAAAGGCTTTCACAACAACTCCAAATGATATGTTATACACCCGGTATTTCACTTGATTTAATATAAAAAGAATTCGAAAACAATACCGAAAGGCATGAAAGAAAAAAGCGAGGGAATATAAACATGACCGATGGATTTAAAGTGCGAAATTACGCAGGTGATAGCGCGAAAAAATGCTTTTCGTGTGGCAAATTGGGACATTTGCAAAAAGATTGCTACTTACGAAAAAATGAAAACGTAAGGTGCTTTAAATGTGGTTAAAAGGGACGTTACAGGACGAAATGTGATTCAAATATTTCAAACAATGTTGAAATGAGTAAAAATTCAGGGGTCGATGAAAGAACTATTAAGATCGACAAAGTCCCGTATAAAGCAATTTTCGATACAGGTGCATCCGAAAACATGCTCTGTAGTGGAGTTTTAAAGAAAATAAAAAATGTGGAAATAGTTTCGAATATAAAAGAGTATAGATGCTTCGATGGCTCCAAGAATAAAACAAGAGGAGTAGTAAAATTGAAATTCGAGTATAATGGAAGAATATTTGAAGATGAATTTAATGTGGTAAATAGAAATACACTAAAAAACATTTTAATTTGTAACACAACAGTGAAAAGGATTGAAAGAACCAGAATAAAAAAGTTTCCAATCGTGTGTGAAATAAATACGGAATCGAGTGTACCAATTAGCTGGTCAAGAACTATTAAAAGATATGGAAGATTTTGAAGAACTGTTAGTTGATTTAGAAAGTAAAGGAATTATAGAACCGAGCAAATCTACATGGTTAAATCCTGTGGTGTTAACTCGGAAAAAGAATGGGCCACTACGGTTTTGCGTCGACTTTAGACGATTGAACAATGTAGTAGCATTAGATGAATTTCACATACCAAAAATTAACGAATTGTTTGTATCGTTGAGGAATAAAAAATTCTTTACAACTATTGATCTAAAAGACGGATTTTTTCAGATACCCGTCAAGGAGAGTGACAGAGAAAAGACAACCTTTTTCTCTGGGAAGAGATTGTATCAATTTACAAAGATGCCATAGGGATTTAAAAATAGCCCTGCTATTTTTCAAAGAGCAATGAACTTAATCTTCGAGAAAATCATAGAGAAAAAATGTATAGTATACATTGACGACATATTAGTTTTTGGTGAAACAAAAACGGAGCATGATCAGAACTTAAAAGAAGTACTAGAACTTTTAGCTGATTATGGAAACGAGGAAAATACTGAAAAAAGAGTAGAATTTAAAGAGAGTGTTAAATTTTTGGGTTACGAAATCGAATTAAATAAAATCAAAACAAATTTAGATAGGGCCCAAGGTATTGTTGATTATGAAAAACCAAAATCAAAGAAAGCTTTACAGAGGTTTTTGGGATTAATCAACTATGATAGGATGTTTATTGAAAATATTACGGAAAAACTTGGACAGTTATACGAACTACCAAAGAGAGAGCAGAGATATATATGGAATGAACGTCATGACAAAACGTTCAGTGAAATTAAAAAAATGTGGAAAACTAAGCTAGAATCGGCTATTCCAGATTGCAAGGGAAATTTTATTTTGGAAGCAGATGCTTCAAACGTGGGATTAGGAGGTATACTTAAACAGAATGAACAACCAATAGCATTTATTTCAAGAACATTGAATAATGCAGAGAAAAATTATTCTATTACGGAAAAAGAAGTGTTAGCAGCACTGTGGGCGATTGAGAAATTTTTTTATTATCTCGCAGGTAAACATTTTGAATTAAGAACAGATCATAAGGCGATGGAGGAGCTGAAAAGAAAAAAGAATTTCGGAACTCCTAGAATTCAAAGATGGTTTGAACGTTTGGAAAGGTTTAATTATACCGTCAAATATATAAAAGGTGAAGATATGAAAGAAGCCGATGCGCTCAGTAGATCATTTAACAATGAGGTTAAGAAAAGGGAAGAGATTGATGTGAATAATATAAATAAAGTGCTGGAACTTCACGAAAGATTAAATCACCGAAAAAAAATTAAAGATACCTTTAAAGCTAAGAATGTAAAGATATCAAAGGAAGAATTAAAAAGGATTTTACAATCGTGTAAAATATGTAAACGCAACGATAAAAAGACTGAAAAAACCTGTAGTTTTATAGAAGTTGAACAACTCGGAGATCGAGTTGCGATCGACATTCTTGAACTGACATTTGACGATAAGATATTAACTGCAATCGATTATTTTATTAGAAAGATGTTTGCCATGACTATCAGAAAGAAGGAACCAGTAAGAGTCTTGAGATTTTTAGAAAAAATTCACAGATAGTTTCCATTTAAAAAGTTGATTTAAGACAATGGAAAGGAGTTCAATAATGTAGAAATACAAATTTGGACGAAAGAAAAAGGAATTGAACATTGTTTTGCCGCTCCCTACTATCATCAAAGTAACGGGCGGATTGAAAGAGCAAATAGAACAATCAGAAATGCGTGTAGAAAGACACCCGGCCCTACAAGAGCAAAGTTAAAATCCATAATAGAAAACTACAACAATATTTATCATATAGGAGTTGGAATGACTCCGAATGAAGCAGTTAAATTGAAAAATCAGATAAAAGTAAGACAACATCAACAAAAATATAAAAAAGAGTTTACGACAAATGCTGGTAAGGTAGGAAAATTGGCGGTAGGAGATGGTGTACTCATTAGAAATGAGGAAAAGAAAAATAAAATGGATGTTGAATTCAGGAAAGAGGGCATTGTTGCGAAACATTGTTATGTGGATGTTTATGAAGTGATCATGAGAAATTGTAGGAAAAAACAAAGACATGCAACCCAATTAAAGAGTGTTTAAGGACGGGGAAGTTGTGGTCTATAACCATTGATCAAGTAAAAAGGAGTTGTTGAAGAAAGAGAACTTGGGCAAACCAGTTATATATAAGGGGAATAGACTTCTATTAGTTCATATTAAGTAGAAAAAGTATAAAAGTAAAAGTCATAAATAAATGATGTATAAAAAAAAAGATCTTTACAATAATTCTTTAAGAGTTGATAAGACAACAGCCTCATCCAACCCCATTGCAAAGTAAAAATCTAAAATTTTCAAAAATTGAACCAATACGTATTGAACTATACTTCTTGTAGTCATTGCAATGTTTATTAACGCACCTGAATGCGTATACATCTTTATTCCGTTCATATATTCTTAATTCCATATCAGTTTGATAAACCGAACATTTTCTGTTTCTCTTTAATAATCCCACATTCATCAAATAGTTAATAATGGTTAGATTATCACTATTCAATATTGGTTCCAAAAAGTCTGTATAAAAATGATCACGCATATGGATAAATTAATTTAAGGTTAAAAACATTTTAATAAATCAAAGAATTTTTATTTTGCAGTTTATATTTAATATATTTTAAATACAAAAATCTCATACATTTTCTTATATTAATATTGAAATTCATTGATTTGTTTCAATAAATATACGGACGGACAACTTGAAATCGAAAAAAGGATGACATGCTCTTTTGCAAATTTGATTGCTTCGTTGTCATCATCGAAAATTTTGGAAAGACTTTTTCCACGTGGTATCATATGGGGTTTTATAAAAATAAAAAAATTATGCCAATCTTTAATTTTTAAAAAATGGTTGCTATCGGATTCTAACCCGGGGGTATTGAAGTGCTGTAAATCCCAATTAACTAATAATACTTAATAAAAGTACTTCTAAAATAAATATAAAAAAACTAACCATATCGCAATAAAATCATTGAGATACTCGTTCCTTTCTTAACAATTTATTCCCAAATAAATTAAATCGTAATACCTGTTTTTGCATCCATATAATGCTTCTTTTTAAAATAATTCTCACTATTCCAAGACATTCAAAGTCTGGTATGATAATGACAATTGTTTGAGCGAATAGATGTTCCATGTGATTAAAACGACCAGTTTATGGTTACAAAGCTTATTTATAGTGGTGTTATGCATCTCAAATTTCAGTAGCGAATAATGTACGATACAAAAGATTGTTTCATTTTTCATGCAATTTGTCTTAAACTGGTATGATAAAACATGTCTACCACCCGTTCCAATCTCACTTCCAAACCACTGGTACTTTTAAATACATTCCTTATTATACTTTTACCTAAAAAAGGCCTTTTTACTCGGCTGTATTAGAATGAACATCTCATATTCTTTCACCATATTTTCTGTATGATAAGATATTGAAGCATTTCCGAACAACCCTAGTCAATCTACAATATCTACACCAATATATAACTTATATAAAGTATTATTTCATGTCTTTTATCTCGATAAGAGCACTGTTTGAACTGGTAGGCCACTATCGCAACCTTTATATTATAAGTATAGACATTTAAATGCCTATCTTTTGACCTAACATAATTCAAACCTCAATACAACATATATATTTTTACTGCGAATTGATTAAATAAATGATATTTTATCAAAATGAACGCCCTTTAAAACAGTATTCATGATTTAATCATCGTTTGATATTAGAGAATCCAGAAAATATCTGTTTCTCTGATAATATTATTAGCATATGATTTCCAAAACACCATTTGTTCTGTACTGAATCATCTAAAATATGTTTTATTAAACAAAAGAGGTATTGATATGGAAGCAAAATCATGTCTTTGTTCGAGCACATAACTCCTTTTGTATATAAATTAAGAAAACCAACTAAATTTAATAAAATTATTAACCCCTTTCATCCCAGTCTTGATATTTAAATTACAATGATATTCATATCGGTAACTGTTCACTTTTGGCGGGCCAGGATCGAACACATAAATTATCCTTTTTTTGTATTGATTTAGTAAGGATCTAAAAGTAATAATTCTTACTAAATCAATGCGAAAAAAGGATAATTTATGTGTTCTATCCTGCCCTCCAAAAGTGAACAATTACCTTCATATCCTAATTTGTGTTGTTCAGATGTATCGAGCACTAATATATGGTCTTTGAAAGTCTCTTTCAATATTCTGTGTGCGGCATCCAGAATCAACAAAATATAAACCATGATTAATAATCATATGACAAGATTCCCAGAGTAGATGGATCATTAATCCATTGATTAGATCAAATTAGTTATAAAAAATAGAAATAATGAAGACTTTTACTTATTTCATAATCCTACCCGCCTAAAAAATAAAAATAATCAAGACTTCTTAATAAAATTTAATATCTCTTCATTCTATAAAATATCGTTTGTTCCGTTATTAACGACTAAGATAAATCATCATCACTTGAAAGACTCATAAACAAATTATCCATTCCGATTATTTCTTCACTCATAACATGTTCATCAAAGAAATCATCACTATTACTATTAATTTCTACTTTCTTCTTTTTTTCTATAACACTTTTATTTGGCGGTGTTGGAGCAACCGTCGTTGTAATTGGCTTTAATGACACCTTTTTAATTCTTACACACGTCATAAATTTGGCATTTTTTAACGCTTTTTTTATAGCATCAGGATTGACTCTTAAATCCATTTTATCCTCTAATTTCCTTTTTTTATTAATTAGAACAAGTTTGTCTGTTATATTTATTCTTCCTTCCCTTGTAAGCTTTTGCTTATAATACAAAGGTTGGTTGATTTTTGATGCCTTCTTCTGTTTTTCGTTTATTTTTAAATTTAAAAGATCTTTTTCAATTGTTTCTTCTTTAATTTTCTTCGATGTTTCATTTGTCTTTCCATTTAAAAGAGTCTTTTCATTTGTATCCTCCTTAATTACATTAATTCTTTTAATTCTCTTCTTCTCGCTTCTAGTTTCCTCTTTCGTTTCATTAATTTGTGTTGTAAACATTTCTTCTTCATTAAAAATCTCTAAAAAGTTACTGGTTACAGGGGAGACTGTGTTTTTTACTCTTAATATTTTACCTTCGTCTGTCTTTATTTGTGAAATTTCGGTTTCTGATTCAGAGATGTTCTTAAGATTTTCTTCTAGTGGGTTAAGTCTTTCACCTGTACCACTGTCTGACATGTTTTTGGTTATTCCTATTAATTTGACTCGCAATTCGTGTATGTAGTTAGATAGCATAGATGTCTCTAAAGAAGGATCGTTTGTATGTATATATGTCCATCCACCGTCTGTTTGTGTGTACATTCTATTGTTACGGATTTTAATGCCTTTAATTTTATTCATTGGGGGAAAAATATTTGAAAAATAAAATTAAATATTAAATGAATATTAAATAAATATTAAATAAATACTAAATAAATATTAAATGAATATTAAATAAATATTTAAATAAATAGGACAGACCCAGCAGATAAACGTTCCTAGACAATAGTATTAAGACGCCTAGAAGCGTCTAGACAAAATGCTAAAAAACCGTCTAAAACAATTCTAGACGTTTTTTAATATAAAAGCTTTAAGGAGTGGAAGCCTATGCAAGAATCAATAAATTTTACTTCTCGAACCGATATAAATATTAAATAAGTATTAAATTATTTAAATATAAAGCTTTAATGAATTTAATATCTATTATTTCGGGTTCAAATCTAGCCTTTCGGACAAAAACTTTCGATTAAAACCCCCTTCACACCCCCCTACTTTGAATCCCAAAGAATGCATATTTTTAATATGAGTTTTTTTATTTAAATTAATAAAATTATTTATTGTTAAAAGGTTCCAAACTCATAAATTGTACCAAAAAAATCAAACATCCATTATTAAATCAAAATCTTTAGCATGTTCCATTATAACCTTAAAAACATCTTCACTATTATATTTTCTTTTAAAGCAAAATTCCGCGAAATATAACACTAAATTACTTCTATTGAGAATAACTTTCTTCCTCAACCAACGCTTACAACAGACCAATTTCCTTCAATTTTTTGGGTATTAGCCCCGGTTATAGGATCAATAAAATTAGTTTTATGATTGACTGTTAAGTGAATATAACCAAATTGCTCAATCCATTATATCCAGCCCACCTATCGGTATATAATATTGATCCAATCTCGACATGTTCTAAAATTATTTGGTGTAAAGATTCCGCTGAGTGAGAGAAAGATTCCACGAAAAAACATCTGTTATTTTCGGTATCTATGCCTCCAATTATCCAAATTTTCCGAACAGACCTTCCCACATTGTACTTTCTCTTACAAAATAAACTTTCGTCTATTTGTACGATTTTTCCCACTCCTCCTATTTTTCTAGAAATTTGACGTTCAATATTTCAAATACAAACAGCTGAATTTTACAATACCATTTATTTATTGTTTTTTTACTTTTAGTTTTCATTTGTTTTGGGCATTCTTTTGAAGGGTATCAAGAGCCCACCAGTTTATTAGTTCAATGCATTTGTAGATCTTAAGTTTAAGTTTGTAAAATAAACTTCCTTTAAAAATTGAATTTTCATTCTGCATTTTCGACAACGAAACGTTTGTTTGCGTGAATTTATTAGTAATGTCATCTGTATTCCGCAGTGGAGGCATAGTTTGGTGGCGTGTATGTAATTGTTGTTTTTAAGCCATTCAATAGTTTTTCTGGTGTTGGAAGTGTGTAGAATTAGTTTTCTCATGTTCATGGCTTACGATTTGTAATTTTATTAATTTAAATAAAAAAACCCATATTAAAAATATGCATTCTTTGGGATTCGAAGTAGGGGGGTGTGAAGGGGGTTCTAACCAAACTTTCGTGGTAATGAAAGGATAATATGTTTCAAATGCAATTGATAATAGATTCACATCAATATGGTTTATTAAATGCTAATTTAAACCTGGTGTATAATTAAAGACAATAAATTATTAGGTATTGAAATTATCAAAAACGTAAAGCTAACTATTTTTTAGAAGATGCGTTATTGTGTTCTTCTTTAAATAAAATAAATTTTCTACGTTTAAAAGTTGCTATGCTACTTTTTTGATATTTATATTTGTGGGATTCTTGAATATATTTATTAAAATTTAGAACAGAATATATTGTTTTTACTATGTAATCGATTGTATTGTAGTAAGAAAAAAGGATTGTTTATAGCTTCATGGGCCTAGGCCTAATTTTTGGTGTTTTTGATAGATTTTTTATTGATGCTTATAAATCAAAGACCAAACTACATATTTTATCCACACTCTGGCAACCTACCAAATTAAAAGGAATAATAAAAGACCTAATGTAAATCTAAGTAGAAAAACGACTGCATTCTGATATAAACCGAGGTTAATATACATATCACGTGGCTTAAATTTGCTGAAACACAGATAATTCTGCAGGCCTTACAAGCACGTAGCCTGTGAAATATAGATGTAACCTTGACGCTCTATTGTGATGATACTAATGATGTCGCATTTAAAAAGATGTTATTGATTGTGAAAGATTTTCATTCCTACCTGTCTTCTTAATAGTATAAAAGATTCAACTAAAATATTACGCATGCTTCTAAAAGCCCCAATTTAAAAACCTTCCGCTATGCGTTGCTTTTGATGATAATATTTTGAAAATCTTACAGAAATTTGAAGCAATTATATGTAAAGATAGGTTGAGGAATGTGTTATATTTTACAATTCAATAAAACGGTACTAAAGTATGGCAGTAAGTGTTGTAAAAACTGGTCTCTAAATTAAAACTCATGTAATGATTATCGTTGAGAAAAGAATCTTATAGCCGGTTGTTTTTATACAACGATAGAAAATAAAACAAAAAAAGAGTCGACAATACACAAATAATTTGTTGCCAAGAGGCTCAAACCCGCCGATTCGAGCTAGGAAAAAAAACTGGTTATAGCAGGTTTCAAACTAATTTTCTTTACCGATACCTTAGTTCATTTGTTCGAATTGACTAATCGTTGACATTTTTTAAGATATAGGCTATAGAACCCTTTAACAGTATAATTATCCCTGAAATAAAAAAAAAGAAACAAAAGCAAAGCAATAAAAAAGTTTTACAATTCAATAGCAAAATTTATTTATTTTTCCCGATCTAATTTCGATTAAAGGATATAATTTTACTCTATGTGCTTTTATTTATTTTTATTTTTTTTGACCAACTTGCTTATTTCTTCTAAGGAAGAGAATAAGAAAGGCATTCATAATTTCAAAGATAGGTTTTAGTAATCATAAAATGAACTTTCTTAAAGCATAACAGAACCAACTTCTATATTCAAAATCAAAAACGGGCTCAGGGCCGTATAACTCTAGTATCTTTCAATTCATGAACCCCCCCCTTGACAAATAAAATATATAACTTTATTATTTTTTTTAATTTTATTTTTTGGAGAAAATGTAGTATTTTGGCCCCGGGTTCTAATCCCGGTATTAACCTAACCTAATCAAGTCCTCGATTTAAATATTATTAATAAACCTAACCCAATTAATTAGGTTAATACCAGGATTAGAACCCGGGGCCAAAATACTACATTTCTCCTATTTTTTATAAGAAAATATATGTAATTAAAATACAATATAATTCAACAAGCTTTAATTACTTTCTGAAAACAAATACTTCATTATTTCATTAGATGATTCGCGAATCTCCATAGCATTTCTTTTTCTTAAAAAATTGTACTATAATAGAATTCGGCTAGAAACGTAAATAAATTAATTTTTAAAACCCCCTTCCTTTTTTTTATTTCGTACTTTAACAAACTCCACAAATTTTCAATGTTGTTTGTAGTAAATCCTTCAATATTTCGGAATCCAATGGAATGATTTACTACAATATGTTGGCCTTTAATGCTTAAAACTGCACCTGGGTATGATCTATGACCATCAGTAATAACTTTTGTTCCCTCCTTAACATTTTGTTGGAGTACACGAGTTATAGTTTCCAAAGTTCGATTTTCTAAGATTTCCAATTTAATTTTTCCAGTTATTTCTTCTATTATACCAATTAACCAGGTAACTCCAGGTGTTTCATCCTTCAAATTAGAAGGACTCATTTGAAGAAAGCCATGACAAATGGCAGTTTCATCAATTTGTACTTGCCGATTCACACCTCCTAATTTATTAATCTCGGTTTTTTTATTTTTAATTTTAGTAAATTCATAAATTTTCAATTTTATCTTTTGAAATGTACATTTTGATATATTCAAATTTCTTATTATATCCTTTTCGAATCCGTTTTCTATCCATTTAAAAATTGCTAACATATAAATATGAATTTGAATTTTGGGTGTTTGTATATGTTTATTAATGAATATCGGGAATGTTTGTTACATATTGAACAAAAATGTGCTAAACCATTAACATGTTTGCTATATTTTCTTGAAATTAAGTGGCCGTTACAAAAATTACAAATTGGATTAAGAAGTGATTTTTGTGTACAATATCTTAATGCTTGTGTTTTATCTGCGAAAATAATGCTTCTGTCTGAAGTCTGAATTTGATTCATTTTCGTAATTCATTTTCTAATAGGGCCGTATAACTCTAGTTTTTTATTTTTTAATTTTTTTGAAAAAAATTAAAAAATAAAAAACTAGAGCTATACGGCCCTGATCCCAAAAACGTAAAAACAGAAAAACGAAAATATTTTGTTTTTATTTATATAGTTTCAATAGATTACCACTTTTTTAGCAAATAAAACATTTGAGGTTCTTGTTATTATGAAAGACATGATTTAATTTGTTTTACTGTATTTTTTTACGAAATAATTCGAATGAGAAATCAAAAAACAAATGTCTAGAGACGAAAGAATTCGAGTAAAAACACCAATTTCCCTTTTATCTTTAATATAACATAATAATCACAAAATAGGATCAAAAATAACCTAACAATGAGTATATTTTCTTAAGTATAAATATAAAAAAAGATTCAGATATGCAAAGAAGTTTAAAAAAATAAATGTTGGTATGAGCCCAAGGTATGGCAAAAACGAATATATCAGAATATTAACAAACGACTTTTGGAAAAATTAAAATACTAAATAAAGTTCTATTCAAAAATTTACATTATTTGTTTAGGTTCTATGTAAAAAGTTAGTTTTCCCATAAACTAAAAGACTATGTAGTATAGTCACGATTATTTATAATGTTGGTTGAAACAATATTTTTATTTGAAGCACCATTTAATATTGTTTGTTAACTTACATATTTGGTTCAGTACATCCTGGTTGTGTTTAAAACCCGATAAAAATACACAACTATTAAAATTAACATAGTCTATCCCAGAAACACACACCTTTGTTGTATTGACAACATTATTATATATGTTGATTTTTTAAACACGTTTTTTGTTTTTATAAACTGGTTCATACAATACAGATATATATTTTTTTAACATTTATAGCTTATTTCAACCTAATCTAAGGATTTTATTCGTTTTTTCAGTAGATTTGTTGCAGCTTTGAAGAGAGCGGCTACATTCAATTATAAATTTGTTTGAAGCCATTATATCTAGCATAATTTTAGGTCAGAACGGATTCTTCATGCGTTATCAGTCTAAAATATAAAGAGCGTATCTTAAAAACGCATATTTTGAAGTTTGAAGCCTTCCCATATATTACGGAGACATTATAGAAAAACAACTTATCATGATAAAAACCCAAATAAATACACGTTGAAATTTTGTTTTCACAAACTATAACTAAAGCATATACATTTATATTTTTATAAAAATCGATTAATGTATTTTGAACTCATAAATTTTAACACTAATTATAACACATAATTGGAAGTCTATAAATATTTTTAAAATTTATAGTAAAGAAGGTCAATATGGTTTTTCTATTAATTGTTTATATAATTACATTTTTCCAAACAATGGGAATCTGTATTTTAACGTTTTTTATAATTTTTTTTAGATTTTATGAATATGTTTAAAAAATAATTTCGGAGTGGATTGAATTTAAAGATAGAAAACATTGCACTTATATTGCAAGTCCGGCGATGGTATACAATAGTGGCTAGGTTAGTTAGGTCATTTAAAAATTAAAAAAAATATTTATTAAGCATAATAAAAAACTTGAACTTAAAAGAACTTGAAGAAGTCTGTATTGATAATCGAACATAATTGGATGGTTTAAATAAATCGGATTACTAATAACCAGACACGTCTGCAAATACGGAAGTGGAATGAAACTTTGTGCTTATCCCAGTATCCTAGATGGATATATTTGGAGATGCGCGAAACAATGTACTAAAAAAAGTATACGCGATGGAAGTTTTTTAATATATTAAAAAATTTACCTAAAAACATTTTGCTTTTCCGTATATTTTTGTTTACAAGATATAAAATTAGGAAGTATAATATCTATGCTAGAAATTAGCAAAAGAACGGCGAGCAAAATCCAAAAAAATTTAAACCAGATTTGTAAAATTGGTCTGATAAGAATGGGAGAAGAAGAGAATAAGATAGGCGGAATCGGGCGTATTGTTGAGATTGATGAAGTTTTAATTTCAACAAAACCGAAATACTACCGGGGTGTGTTTTATCCACAGGTTTGGGCATTTAGAGGAATCGATCGAGAAAGGGCAAAATGGTTTGCGGTGGTTGTGAGAAACAGGAGTACGATAGAACTTATCGTGTTGATAAAAAGTACATTAGGCCCGGAACAACAGTTTTTAATGATCAATGGAAAGGTTACTACTCTGAAAATTATAATCTTGAATTTTTAGCAGTTTTTAATTTTACGCATTTAACTGTAAATTATGGTGTTGAATTTAGTAATAGTGAAATAGATGTTAATACCAATATGATCGAAGGTCTTTGGGGAAATTTAAAAATGGATTTAAGGAAAAAAGGAGGAATGAAATTTGAAGCCAAAGTTGATTATATCATTTTTAAAATGTGGTTATCTAGGTAAAACAATTTAAACGTTAGTATTTTTGAGATTTTTTTAGAGCTAATTAAAATGTAAGTTTTTACCTAACCCCAACTAACCTAGCCACTATTGTATACCATCGTCGCAATTTCTTACAAACCGAACACAAAAATGATTAAAAACAAGATATTTTCATTTCCTATTTTGCATTATGGAAGCATCAAAATTTCAAAACAATACGGGATGTAATTTAAAATCAAAAATAAACTTTCAATGTCGAAGATTAATGAATTCCAGCATAAAAAACAAAACAAAAAATGTTTTATATTTTTAGATTATCTCATTTAAACAAAAATAATAAATTAATATTTCTTAAGTTAAGGACTTGTATTAATTACAACAAACGATTTCAGATTATCAATATTTGGTTAATAGCAACTTATTACGCCGATTCAAAAATTTTAAGCCATAACAACATTTTATGAAGCACAAAGTTTAAAAAATTCGAACATTGTCTCTAAAGTTGTTTATGCTCTTTGATATGTACGAGATAGAGAATTGTATTTTAATCATTCATAATTAAAAATAAATTACTCAAAATATGTGCCATGGGCATTTATAAGAGATAAAAGGTCATCAAAAAGTTCAAATATTACAGATGTTGGCTTGGATTCACAACGCGCATTTTTTATTAGGCTTAAGTGTAGTATAATTTTTGTTATATCTCTGTACAAAAGTTTAAAATTTAAAGACACCATCAATAAATCTTTAGATGAAGGTTGATATAATAAAGTTGTTGTCATTTTTTTATATTTTAAAGGGGCTTTTGATTTTAGGTCTTCACGAAACCCAGTATAAGTGGCAAGAAATCTATCAAAACGAGAAAATCCAGTTTTTAAAAAATAAAAATACTTTTTTTTTCTCCAAGTAAATAGATCTACTGGCGATAACTCAGCCTCATTGTTTGCGACAATCGAACCTGTTTCTGTGTCGACTGTATATTCACTAACACCTGATAAAGGATTATTTATAGAGGGTAAATTCAAAAGAACGTTTGCTTGTTCATTTTCATTTTTAAATATTGCGTTCAGTTTAAATACACAATAAGTTGTATCTTTTGTTATTCCTTTCACCTTGATGTCATTCAATGATAGTAAAAGAGGCTTATTACCTCCAGAACTTAATTTTGTTGGGCCGGAAGTTGATATAAAAACAAGACAAAACAAAAATGACATGAGGGCTAAGGTTTAATTTTTAAGAACGTGTCTTGTTACCCCAAATAAACATCTTTGGGTTAATTGCCAATATACGAAAGCAGAATGATCTTAAAAAAATTCTATACCATATTTTTAACACCACCGCGATGTATTGAGACTGTATTTTATGCTTAAAAAGAATTCCGTCGTTTGTGATTATTTTGAATTCATACTAACTAAGAAATTATTTATTTTTAAGTTTATAAGTATAAAATATATAAGGTTAAAAAAGAAAATTCGCACGATGTAAAAGTGTACAAGGAGTAAAAGTATATTCTTGATTCGTGCATTCAAGAAATCTTTGAGGTTTGAAAGGAATTGAAAGATTGGAGAATATTATTTACAATAAAAATTATTGTTAAGAAAAAATAATTTAGTAGATGAATATTGACGATTAATGAAACGCTAAGTTGGATTTGCAAAAAAGTCTCTAACCAAATTTATTTTAATACCTTACCAGGATTAAAGGTAACTATAGCGGGTCCTTTGGAAGGTCCTTTATTTTTATTTTTAACCCTTGTTTTTTATGTCACAAAAAAGAATAAGAAATTATTAATTTAATAAATACTTTGAATAATAAATCATTATATTCTCTCATAAAAGCAAACAAATTGATATAAGGAATTATTAGTATTTTAGTTCTACATCTCTTAGAAACAAAAACTTTTAATGCTGGTCAATTACCTTCGATGGTATTGGTATGAGCACCATTTTTTTTATTAATAAAAGAGACAGAATGATTTACATCTAAATGTCTACTAATTAACAATGAAACATTGTTATAACCTCTCCACCCATTTGATATTAATATACTTTGGCGCTTGTATAGAACCCCCCGCATTATTTTTTATTAATTAAATATTTTATTATTTAAGGTCTTAAAACTATAAAATTGAAAACATAATAAAATATTATCTTTTATTTTAAAAATAGATGCTTTAATTCTTAGTATTTAGCATAAATTAATACATGAGAGAACAATAAAATACTTCATTAAAAATCTGTTCTCGCAAAAAATAAGTAAACTTCATCTTAATGGATATAAAAGCGCAACATCATTTAAAAACAAAAAAAAATCATTTTTATATTGTCTATACATTATTTCATTAAGATGGCTTGTCAGCGTATTTCTATGCGTTCCCATTCTCATTTTACTCGCATGTTTTATTCTCTGCCAAAAAGCTTCAATATGATTAGTCGTACAACCAGTAGTATAATTCATAAATTCCCCAATTGAATGATTGATTGTAAAATGTGTAAATCCGTAATCCACAACACACTTATATACTGGAGCCGAATCGGTATGTATTATTGATCCTGGCTGCACATGTTGTAAAATTAAATACAGTAATGTTTCTCTACACCTATTTTCAACTTCCCAAACCAATCCAAATTTACTACTTACGGAATAAATTGCAAAGCACCATGTTACTCTGACCGCCCTGCCTTGGTTATATTTTCTACGGCACAATACCGCTTCGTCCATTTCCACCGTTTTTCCTTCCCCGCCCAAATTGATAGTATTTCTCCTAATAATATCCCCACACACGTCACGACAAAAATTTAATCAATCAATTATTGTTATTTTATTTTTTATGCCCGTTTTCTGAAGTAGACTTTCAATATTTACCTCGTTATTATGAAAATAAAACATGATTAAAAGCAACTGCCCAATACGAAGTTTTGACTTTGAAAAAAAAGAATCTTTTCTTATAGAAACTTCTTTTCCACAGTTACGTTTTCGGCATCGAAAATAAACCCCATTATTAGTAGAATTGGTTCTATGCTGTTGAAATAGATGCGTTTGACAGCATATGATGCTGTGTGGTAATAAGCCAACACTTTGTGCAAAAGAAATAGCAGCGTTTTCGTCTGTTAACAATTGAAAAAAAAAGATCGTTTAGAATCGGTGTATCTCGCATACTGGTAAATAATCAAAACATATTTATTAAAAGGTTGTAAAGATATCGGTAATAAATAAACTTTTATTTAAATAATAAAATATTAAATTAATAAAAAATAATACGGGGGATTCTATACAAGCGCCTACTTTCTGGGTGTACATTGCGTTTAATAAAATCACTTATAATTATTTCATTTCTTCTTTCAACTGCTCCAAGAACCCAAACTTCTTCAACATGATGACGTCGTTTGTATTTCCTTTTTCCAAATTTGCTTTCGTCGATCTCAACTACTATATTTAGCCCTCCAATCTTTGGAGTTTTACTATTTTTCCAATTTAAAAACTTTATGTTTATTTCCTTTCTAATATTTCTTATTGTATTCATGCAGGATCCGATCAAAAGTGAAATTTATGATGTTGTCAGGCCAATGTACCAATAATAAATTATCAACAAAATTTCATTTGTTTTAAAATCACTTCTAATAAATAAAGATTTATGAATAAAAATTTCTGTTTTTCTGCATTGTTTTGAAACACATCTAAGTATATTTGAGTTATCTTAAATTTAAATGTTTTAAAACAATATCTACAAGTTTTTGTTTTTAACAGTTTATTCAATTCACTACTAATTAGTACGTTTGTTTCCTTCAGATTTCCTTTTTGAACATAAAAAACAAGGGTTGAAAATTAAAATAAAAGACCTTCAAAAGGGCCCTCAAACAGTACACTCACCAATTTTTTTAATGATTTCACACTATAGATGCTATGTATTCAGCAGGTTTTGCCAGAATCATATATTTAAGAATGCTTTGCTTCTTCATAGCACAAGATATCATACCTGATGATATCAGTTCTCGTTTAGAATACTATAATTGACCGCATGCCAATTACAGACTCGCATTAACTATCTCCATCAGTACATTTTCAAAATTGGTTTTTTAAAATTCTCCTTCAACACAAACCGATCATTATGTTCAATATATATGGTCTTATAAAAGGTAAGATAACAATCATTGTTTTTTTAGCGTATTAACGACCTACTTATATATTTTATTTACCATCGCTGATATTTCTGTTTAATAATATCTTGTCACGGTTTATTTTGTAAAAGAATCCGTCGTTTATTCTGTCTCTAGCTTCTAGATATGAATCGTTACAGCATCTTCATTAAATGAATCGACTTCTAAACTCTTTGAATTAAATTGGCATATTCAGCCAACAACATGTTTGCACAAATATACTCATCGGTGTCCAAAATATAGAGGCATTTTAGCAAGGTAGATTTCGATTTATTTTTGCTTCTATTTTCATTTTGAGAGTTCAAAACAATAGCGGTAGTTCTCACAGTTTGGAGACAAATTACCGTCTTAAGTGATATGTTACCATCTTGACAGTTATAGTTCTATAATCATCGTATCCTAAAAAAATACCGAAATTTATGCCTATACAATTAAATTATTCTAATTTAAAAAGAATTATTATTTTAATTTAAAAAGAATTATTAATTTAATTTAAAAAGATTTTTACATTATTTTTTATTCTTAAAATTCCGCGTTCTCCAAATATTTATATTCAAAAGTAAAATCAGTCTTCTTCCTTATCTGCCAGGTTGTATCATAATCGAAAAAAAGATAAGAACCTTGTTCATATTCCTCAGAAATATATTTGGGCTCCTCTAATCTTTGAAACCACGTAGTATATTTCGTATGGAATCTCCAGGATCGCACCTTCAACGCCTTGATTGTGTAATATTGATAGATTGTATTATTCTGTGTATAGAAAATAAAGAAGAGGGTGTCAATATCCAACTTATCGTAGACTTCTTCTAATTCAAAGTTAATAAGCCTATCTTCAGGGAAATATGATTGTAACTCCTTTGCTGGTTCTATTGGCTTATAAATGGGATAATTCAAATCATAGAATCTTAAGGAATTGTCTATCTGTTCCCTTTTAAATTGACTGTATAAATCTTCTGATAAAAGTTCATTTGTTTTTTGTGTTTGATAATTATATAATGAATTTAAAAATGCGTAATCATCGTTAGTGGGTTCTTCTTCTTTTTTTAATGAAGGCTTTTTTTGTTTTATTAATTTTGATGCATTTTTCCAAACTTCGGCTGGAGACAACTTTTCTGCATTCTTTTTCATTAAAAGTATTAATTTTATTTTATTTATTCTATAATGTCCTTTATTATTAATAAATAAATAATAATAATAAAATACTAATTATGAATAAATAGTTATGAATAAATAAATACTAATTATGAATAAATAAATTTACAATTAATAAATAAACACTTTATTTAAGTATTACGTTTAGATTTCTTCTTTAATACCACCTAGAGTATTAGTAGTGCTTTTGGTGTTTGTCTCATTTCATATTTCTTCTATTTCTGTTTGTGCGACGGCCAGTGATTCCTCTTCAGTGATTACGTTTGAAAAGAATCTACCCTTTTTTCCTCCTAATGATTACCATTTCAAATGTCTTCTTTAGTTTGGTCTTTTGGATGTAAGAGAACACTATCTCATCCATTCCGATATTTTCCCTGTTTATTCGTGTGATTATGTCATCCTACGCTATTACAAATGGTACTATGAATACTTTACTTTCCAATCCTCTTTCTAGTTCTTTAGCCAGCAGTTCATATTTTCCTGCCTTCTCTATCTCAACTGTTTGTTTGGTTTGTTATTCCAATCTCAATTATTTTTATTATCTTGTTTTTCTTGTCAAACAATACGATGTCTGGTTTATTTTGGGTGATGTAATTGTCTGTTGGTATGTTAATATCTGAATATATCTTTGCTCTTTCAATTTCCAATATGAATCCTGTTGAATGCTTTCTGATTCTTTTACTATTATTAAATTGGTATTTATTTGCCTGTATTGAATGTATTGATTCTACTACTTCGGCATGCCCTATTTTGTAGTCACAATTTAGTAATGCTTTGCATCCCGTTTCAATGTGTTCTAGGTTTTTTCCTTTAATGTGCAGCTTTGGCATTCTTTCCCTCCCATGTTGTACATCAAATTTCTGTCTTGAAGCATTATGTATAGGGCTTCAACATTTGGTTTTATGTTTCCGTGTATTGGCCATCTCATGTTGTCTCTTGTGTTTAATATTTCGTCGTCCATATATTTAAACATTCTTCTGTTGTCTGTCTTCACTTTAATAGTTTGTAGAAGACTTTGTTGTTGGGGCCTGCTTCAGATCTTTTGTCTTGGTTACCTTGTTAATGTTTTCTTGTGCTACGTATTTCGATTTGATAGTATCGTTTATGAAACTAAGCGTTGATTTTTGTTTTCTGTCTTCGTTTAGGATAAATTGCCTACCAATGTCTTCTGTTTCGTTTAGGTATTCGTATAGGTTAATAAGTAACATTTCACCTTTAAATACACAGCTCATTAGTTCTCTTCTGTTGTTCTCTCTCTTCAAATATAATCGGTGTTTATTTGATAACTTTTAGTGTATTTTAGCCTCGTTCAATATATTGCGTATTTCAACGTTTAGCCTTTCTAATTCTGTTTCTGTTAGGTCCACCATTCCTATAACATAGTTGAGTAGGGATTGTGCATATTTATTAATTGCTATGAACATATTTCTTGCATTTAGATTTTGTTTGGTGAGTTTTTTGGTCCTGTTTAATATCATGCCAATTATTAAATAATAATAAAATAATAAGTAAATAATAATAAATAAATAATTAATAAAATAATAATTAATAAAATAATAATTAATAAAATAATAATTAATAAAATAATAATTAATAAAATAATAACTAATAAAATAATAATTAATAAAATAATAATTAATAAAATAATAACTAATAAAATAATAACTAATAACATTAAAATTAATAAAATTACAATTAATAAAATTATAATTAATAAAATGACAATTAATAACATTACAATTAATAAAATTACAATTAATAAAATTATAATTAATAAAATGACAATTAACAACACTAAAATTAATAAAATAATAATTAATAGAATTAAAATTAATAAAATGTTATATATTAATTATTAATTAAACCATCATGCAAGTGAATGACGACATGGGAGCTGCTCAGAAACAAGAAGTAACAACAAGTGAAGTTACAGACACCAGGAAAGGTGTTAGACGCGTTGATATCCTGGAGCTGAAGATGCGAATCAACAGGATATCAGATGAAGAGGACATGCAAATGTTCGCGATCAAAGAAATGGGGGAAGAAGGACTACAATGGTACCTTGAATTGGTAAATAGACCGAGTAGTTGGTCTGAAATGAGGACGTTATTGCTTAAAAGATTCAATGAAGAAGAAAAAATGAGGGAAAGAATTGAAGAGGAGATGAGGAAAGAAATAGAGATCCGGAAGAAGATCGAAGAGGAAGTAGGGAAAAGATTAAAATTTCTAAAAGAGGAAAGAGATGTTAAGCCGGAACGAAGATTACATCCGAGGAGAGATTACAGGATTCGAGAAGAAAGAGGAGTGATTAAACCAATGAATTGTTTTAAATGTGGAGAAGGTGGACATATTGCAATTGGATGCCGAATGAAGAGAAAGGAAGAAAAAGAAATGATGAAGAGGAAATAAATAAAAACTAATTCCTCTTATATGTTTAATAACTCTAATAAAATAACTGATGGAGTTAAAAGGAGAAAACTCACGGCGGAGTTACTAGCGGAAGAGTTCGAAGAAGTCTTTATGAATGCCAAAAAGTGTGGTGTGGTTGAATTTTGTAATGTAGAAAAGTGCCGGATAGACACTAAAGAAGGGGAAAAGGTAATCAAAAGAGGACAAATTGTACCCCAAGTTTGCGAAAAAAACTTAGAGATTATTTGAAAGAGCTCGAACAAAGGAAAATAATAAGAAGGTCGGAATCACAATGGAGAAATCCAATTAGAGCGATCGAAAAACCTAATGGCGATGTTCGTTTAGTTTGTAATCTGATGGCGTTGAATGATTTGGCAGAAAAGGGATTCATATACGCTGCCAGATATGCGAAGGATAGTCCAATCAACATCAGGGTCAAACCACATAACAGTGTTAGATTTAAAAGAGGGATATTACCAATTGAAATATTTGAGGATCATAAACACAAAACTGCATTTGAGTTTGAAGATGGTGTATATGAATGGAATGGAATGGTTATGGGATATAAAAATGCACCAATGATATTTCAGCGAGTAATGAACAAAGTTTTGAAAGATTTAATAGGAAATGGGGTGGAGGTATATCTAGACGACATAATTATACATGCGCAAACAATAGAAATACATGACGCTTTGGTTAGAAAGGTGATGAAGAAGCTAAAGAAAATAAATTAAAAATAAATGTAAAAAAGATGCAGTTCGCGCAACAAGAAGTAAAGCTATTAGGGTGACAGTGAATGGGAAAGAAAAGATTCCAATGGAAATAAAAAGGAACGAAGCAATGGAGTTTCCGCGACCAAGGTGTGTCGCTGAGCTGAGAAGGTTTTTAGGGCTCGTAGGATGGTTTAGAGAATTTATAGAAAAATATGCAGAATAACAAATGGATTATATAAAGGACTGAAGGGTGATAAACAGTGGGAATGGAACGAAGAAAACGAACAAAGCTATTTATGGATTAAAAAAGCGCTGAGAGAAGCGGGAAACCTAAAATTGCCGGAATTTGAAAAACACTTTACACTAAAAACAGATGCAAGTAATACTGGACTTGGGGCGGTATTATTACAGATGAATAAGAATGGAAAATTAGTTCCGGTACAATGGGCGTCTAAGAAATTGACACCCACGGAAGAAAGATATGGTATTACTGAAAAGGAAATGCTTGGGGTAATGTGGGGAATAGATAAATTCAAATATGAATTGGCAGGTAGAAAATTTCACCTTATAACAGATCATAAAGCATTAGAGAATATAAGAAAGAAACCCGAATTTGGAAATAATAGAATTAATAGATGGATCGAAAAAATTCAAATGTACGATTTCACTATTGAGTATAAGAAAGGGATAGAGCTAGTGGCACCTGATGCACTAAGCAGATTGTATGAAGAAGATCGAAAAAAAGAACTTGAAGTAAAAACGCCTGTTAACGAGAAAGGTAGAGTTATCATTGAGGCAAAATATAAGAAACATGTTATAAATGTTGAAGGTATAGAATATTGGAAGTTTGACAGTGGTATAATGCGAGAAATACCTGAAATAAATCTAAGAAAAAAAAATGGTGATTGATACACATGAAAAATTACTGCATAGAGGATGCGAGGCAGTGTGGTACGAAATAAGGAAAAATTATTACTGGCCGGGAGTTAAAGCAACGATTCAAAATGTTGTGAAAAACTGTGAAACATGTATTAATAACAATAGAAAGCAGTTAGGTGGAGTGGAGTTCGTTACTACGTCGAAATATTTAGAGAAAGTAGCAATGGATATTGTTAAAATAGAAACGGAAAATGTGTATGTATTTTATAATGATTGATTATTTTACCAGATATTGTAGGATGTGGCAGTGCAAAACAAAGTCGGCAGAGGAAGTAAGCAAAAAAATAAAAGATTTCGTCGTATTATGTGGAAAACCTGTGGAATTGGTAAGTGATAATGGGAAAGAGTTTGACAATGAAATCATAAAGGATATATGTAGGAAAGAAGGAATAAGCCATAGGAAAATAAGTGTAGAATCACATAGAAGCAATGGAAGAATTGAAAGAGTTATCAGAACATTGAGGGAAGGATTATCAAAAATCCAAAAAGGAGAACTAAATGAAAGAATCCAAAGAATTGAAGAAGTATATAATGTGACATATCATTCTGCAATACGGTGTACACCACTCGAAGCAATTGAGGACTTGTCTGGAATAGCGAGACTTGAAAATAGCCAATCGGGAAAATATAACAAGAGATTTAAGCGAAATTGGAGAGAAGAGTTCGATGAAAACCAACAAGTAAAGATTACGAAGCATGAGAATATGAAAGGAGTATCTAAAACAAAAGCTGGGAGATTCCTCGACAATGGGGTTGTTATAAACAAATGCGGGAATGATTCATACCTAGTAAAGAAAAGTGATGGAAAGTTCGTAAAGAAAAGACACCATGATTTGAAGGGTGTTGGTATTGACAAAGTTTAGACTCCGTCTCGAGGGGGGGATGTTATATATTAATTATTAATTAAACCATCATGCAAGTGAATGACGACATAAAATAATAATTAATAGAATTACAATTAATAAAATTACAATTAATAAAATTATAATTAATAAAATTACAATTATTTACTTTTTCATATTATTTATTTAAAGAACCTCTTCTTAAATATATATTATCAATCTTTAAGACTATCTAATAATTTCTTGATAGAAACCATAGGATACATATTGGACTTTTATGGATCATTGCTTCTTCTAACATGGAAATATTGGATGCTTGTTGGTGTTCGTTATTATATTTTCTGAATCGTCCATAATTTTCCCAAACAATTCACCTGGTTCATAAAACTCTTCTCCTAAATATAAAGCCATTACTCCAGTAACATGGGGGGCGGCCATGGATGTCCCAGAACTTAAACCTGTAAGTATTTTCTATCCAACTAGAGGCAATGTCTACACCGGGTGCAAAGATATCCACACAAACCCCATAATTACTAAAGAAGGCCATGTTGTTCTTTTTAGTGCTGGCACCCACCGTAATCACATTCTGAGAGGACCCCAGGTGAATACTCACACGCATTATCGTGGTCATTGCCAGCCGCAGCAGAAAAATGAATCCCCAGGTTCGAGGCATACTCTATCGCCAGCTCCAAAGCTTTGCTTTTCAATCCGCCCACACTCATATTGACCACGCTTTTCGGTCTTTCGGAATTCTTTAACCCCTCTTGCAATGTTTTTAGCAGAGACTTTTCATTAAACTTTTCATTTTTTAAAGACGATTTCAATTTATAATCCTCAAGTTTCTGTGCATGGTTCCTTATCACATAATCGACCCCTAAAATTAACCTTGAAATCATCCCAATTCCCTCTTTATCTAAAACTTTTACGGCAACCAACTTCACCTTCTTTGCTATACCAACTATCTTTCCACCAATTATTCCGGATACATGAGTGCCATGACCATTCTCATCCAATCTTTGGAATTTTTGACTAAATTGATCCCGAAAACTGCTCTTCCACCAAATTCTTCATGTTTAACATCTATACCTGTATCAATAACATATATAGTAACTCCTTCACCAGAAGATAATGATATAAATAGTCTTTCTCATTTGGATCACTGATTTTTTTTTAAACCCCAAGGCGCATTTTTCTGTGTTAATATTCTTTTAATCTCCTTCTCCTGGATTATTATCTCCTCTTCCAATTTCAAAAGACTGATATCTTTAAATTCTTTTGAAGTATAGTTCTGTAAACTTATCACTTCATCTCTTTCTATGCTCAGTGTATTCGGGTCGGATTCTATTTTGTGGACTGTCTCATTTTCTAGCTCTGCAATATAACCCACGCCATTCAATATTGTTTGTTTGAAAACATCATTGGATGAGAAATATGAAATGTTAGTTTTAAGGTTCGTTGCGTAAGTAGCACCTACATTTTCATCAAATTCAGGTTTCTTGAAAGTTATTATGTATGTATGCCTGCGCATACAAAATACACACAAAAGTAAATAAAGCATTGTTTTTGTTTGAATATTTGTTTTATAAACAAAATTTTCAATCTGAAACATTTTCATGTGTTGATTTTAAAGAGTGTTGTTAATGATTGGAAAATGTACCACCACAATACCTCACAGAAAGATATGTTACATTTATCAAAAGTTGATATTCATGGGAGACACAACACAAAAACATGTGTAATAAAATAATTAGTTATTAGAAAGAATCCACCACAATACGTACCAGTAAGAAGTGTTAAAATAAGCATATATTAATTAGTGTTATGTACGACTATTGGAAATGAATGGTGAATAGAACCTAATCCCTTTCATTTTACTTGTACACCACAAAAAATAATTGATCCTTAAAATATTGAAAGCTTCATTAATTATACACTTCCCTTTTAATTGATCAATAAATTATTAAACAATTCATCAATATCCCTTTTCTAAAAGTGAAGTATTATTTTATTTGGTTAGAAATAAAGATTCCGCTAATGAATCTTAATTTTTGATATCTCCTTAAAAACGATTTGCTAGAATTTTAATTTGGAAAGTATTTAAAGAGAAATTTAAACCTTTTAATGGGTATCCTTTTTATAGTCTTGCTTGTTGGCGGTGTATTTATGTTTGACATTAGGTACTATTTATGCAATGAATGGATTTTCAGCCATATCTAAGGCTGGTGGTTCTTCAGGTTCCCTAGGTTTCGCGAAGCCAGAAAATAAGAATCCTGAAGAAGAGGTAGAAAAAAAGAAGAATAATGATGAAGAGAAAAAGAAAATAGAGGAGGCAGAGAAAAAGAAGAATAATGATGAAGAGAAAAAGAAATAGAGGAGGCAGAGAAAAAGAAAAAAGATGATGAAGAGAAAAAGAAAATAGAGGAGGCAGAGAAAAAGAAAAAAAGATGATGAAGAGAAAAAGAAAAAAGATGATGAAGAAAAAATGAAAATAGAGGAGGCAGAGGCAGCGAAAAAATAAGTTAAAACTAGCGGCCAATAAGTAAAATATTTTATTAAAAATCGGCTCTCTTGTTTGCACCGGTATTTTTTTTAATTGTATCTCCCCCATTAAAAATAAAAATATTTAAATATTAAAGAACAGTTTTAATAGTTCTAAACAAGCAATTCTGCAATTTTCCGTTGTTTTAACTCGTGTATATTTAATTCTCCATTTAAACTCGTCGATATATGCAGATATGCTCCTTTTTTGAATCCCCTTTCTTGTTGTTATATTATTCTTTAAATTCGACCATACATTTTCTATTAAATTTATAGTATAACCTTTCGTGTTTTAAATCCTTCAGAATGATTGACAATGATATGCTATCCATTTATACTCGCAACAGCCGCAGGATAAGATTGATGACCATCAGTTTTTATTAAGCTTTTCTTCATTTATTTCGTTCAAAAAAGGAAATAAGAGTTTCGATTTTCCTATTTGGCCCAATCTCTATGCCATTCTATAAATTCTTTCTTCTACTGCACCCACTAACCACGTGGTATCTTTTATATCATCCTTCATCGTGGATGGATTTCTAATCGACTTTCCTTTGATGAGTATGGTTTCATCAACTTGTATCGAAGTGTTATTTTGTTCTAGGATAACCTGTTCAGTTTTATTATATTTTTCAATTAAATACAGAA
This sequence comes from Tipula helvola, assembly GCA_963556165.1. Lineage (NCBI taxonomy): Eukaryota > Metazoa > Arthropoda > Insecta > Diptera > Tipulidae > Tipula > Tipula helvola. The sequence continues at coordinate 60,186 of CAUVYM010000365.1, forward strand.
TTTTTATTTTTATCCGATCTATTGTAGATGCAGATGTTTGTACATTATTATAAATATTATAAGTATGGTTTTTTTCAACCCATAAATATACCACGCATAAATATTCGTTAATTGGAATGCTTGATGCTTTAAATTTCTGTATCTTCAAACACCCTTTGTGTTTTGTTGCATAAAATATTGTTACAGCGATATCGATAATGATTCATACACGAAGAATCCTTTACGAATCGCTTTTCTCTCTCCACACACATTATAGAATTCTTTATACAATTGTTATGTTTTAAGAATTGTATTGTTGTGTCTAAGTCTTTAAAAATATCAGATCTATTATTTGTAGGTTCGTTCTCAAAATTAAAATTTTTCATGGGTTATTTTTTTTTTACGGTTTAATTTCTGTGGCTGGTATTTTGATTTTTTTTCATTTTTTTACTTTTTTTAAAAAGCCCAAAATACCAGCCACAGACAGGAGAGCCTAAAAACCAATCGTATATTCTTAAAAATTAAACATTCATCCATTTTAACCTATAAAATTTTCAAAGAATGTCATTTGTTTATTATTTAAAGATTTAAATAACAAAAATTTTACACTTTTATGAAACCTTGGCTCTTATATTCTCTTATCGGTTTAGCCGTTGTTGCACTTTTACTTATGATTTGGTATATTGTTTCACAGTTGACGGCAGTTCTTCCGGCTTTATGGTTGTAGGATCGTCTTCTTCCGAACAAAAGAAAACAGAATAAAAAGAGAAATTAAATAAAAAAACATTTCTAATAAATTTTATTTCTTAGTTCCTAGGCAGTGTCTCACTTTTCTTCTTCCACACATTTCAAATAATCACCGTTAATGTCTTCTTGGATCTCCCATCTAATGTTTAAACAATCACCACTTGAATATAAGGTATTATATGAAAGTGTACATGTTCCACACTTTGTAAGTGGCCATTATTCTGAAGGATATTATACTTGTCGTACTCCAATTCCACTACAATCTTTTTAATGTTTGTGAGAATTGTTGTTAGAAATTCATTGGGCAAATTGTGTAATAAAGAGCTGTGTTTCTTGGGAATAAATAATAGGTGGCCATGAGCTAATGGTCTTACATCTGCTATAAGGTAACTATACTCATCCTCCCAAAGGATGTTCTCCTTTTCGTTCATTAGTTCGCAAAATATACAACCCATAGTTTGGGGGTATTTTTTTATTAAAATATTTTTTTGTGAAACTTTTTTGCTTTGGGTTACTTAATTACCTTTAATAATGTTTTATTACTTTTCACACTTTTAATTAATAATAAATAAAGTGAGTAATAAATAAACAAAGTGAGTAATAAATAATGACAAATAATGATAAAGTTGAATAGAGGTGGTAAATTCAGTGATATTTTGTTAAGTCACTGTATCGGAGACAGTATCGATCACAATTTTTTTAGTAATTATTAAATAAATTAAATAAATAAATTAAATAAATTAAATAAATAAATAAATAAATAAATTAAATAAATTAAATAAATAAATTAAATAAATAAATAAATTAAATAAATAAATAAGTTAAATAAATTAAATAAATAAATAAGTTAAATAAATAAATTAAATAAATAAATAAGAAATATTTATTGGATATACTTTTACATTTCAAACAATACATAATTTCAAATAATAATATTTGTTTCCTTACACCTTTAAACGATTTAGCTATGTTTCTTAAAGATCTCCATAGCCGCTCAGATTGAACTTTAGAACTTTGCCCCAAAGTTCGAGTTTCGAAAGTGTCAAAAAGAATACAAAAGAAATAGCAAATAATTAAAAAATTAAACAACCAAAAACATGATACCAAAAAGAACAAGCATAAAAAAATTCTAGAATATGAAAAAGAGTCGGGTGGATTTAAGCAAACGGGCCAGCTAAAAAATTGGACCCCCGGGAAAGAGGGTCCCGTTCATTTTCCAGCGAGTATTGAACCCGCAATATACTTTCTCCGGCTAGTATATAGGTAACCCCATTCGACCAATGAACATTAACTGATATTATTTTAATATATTTATAATATAGCTCAAAGTTTTGGGTTATTTATACTATTGATTCTCATGTTCTTGGTTGCCTAATCCTAACCTTATCTGTTCATATAAACCAATCAAAAAATATTTTTCTGTATCATATGCCTTTATAATATATCTTTGTGTTTAAAAGTTGTCTCTAGAACATTTATAATATTTTCATAGTTTAAGAAGAAACACACATGATATTAACGCAATAAATTACCTTACCTCTGACCCTATCTATCTAACAAACCTAACCTATTATTTTACTTAAGAATAACCCTAACCAATAAAAATAGGAGTTCAAACTTAATCCATAGAAGGAAAAAAACTTGGGTTCAAATGTGGAGGGAGGAGGGGCAATGATTAAACCTCAACCATTATAAACATATATAGTATTATAAACATATATAACTTAATCATCTAAGTAAACATGTTATTTTAATATTATATGTTAAATTTAAGTGGAATAAATAGGAAGGCTAGATAATTGTGTGTAAATGTTAATGATGGTGAGGTTAAATGGAGAAATAGGGCAATTGATTATATTTTTGTAACATAGTAAAAATTACAAATTCCTATCAGTTTTATTGAATTTTTTATGTTTAATCAGGGGATTAACGATGTATGATCATCAACCAAGGGATCAAGGGCATATGATTCCTTTTTATATATATTTACATTAATTAATAGGTTATCCTTATTATGATTACCCTATTCAATAAATTATTTTTACAATGGTTAGGCTATATAAGGCTATAAAACAATCTTTTTATATATTTATATTAATTGGTTATCATTATTTGATTACCTTATATAACTAATATTTTTTAAAAATAATTGGTCAGTTAATGTAATCATAAATATATATATTGCTTTTTGTCGATAGTTCATGTTCGCCCAAAAACTTAACGCTTTAACACTTATTTTTTCTGACGGCAGATATAAAATAGAAAATAATACAAGTTTTATAAATTCGGATCTGCAAGAATTATGCACTAAAACTGAAAAGGAAGTAGTTTTAGAGTTAATTGAATCTGGAATGCTTCCACGAACAGTCAATTGTCTAGATTGTGGCATTGAATTGAAAAATATTACTTTTCCAACTGGAAGGCACCCATACTTTAGATGTTCAAAAGCTGGTTGTGCAAGGAAAAAAAATTTATTGTTTAAAAATACCATCTTTGATGGTACTAAATAAAAATTACAGAAGTTTTAAACCTACTATACTATTTCAGCTGTAGAAGAACAATCGGGGATGCAGCAGAAACTTTAAATATAAGCAAACCAACAGTAATATCATTTTACAGTTTATTTAGAAGTAGTATATCCTATTTTTAAATATTTATTCTAGTAAATTAGGAGGTCCTGGAATAGTAATTCATTTCGATGAGACCCCAATAACACATAGGTATGGGAATACAGGAAGGTAAATGCCTTCAAATACAGTGTGGGTTGTTGGTGCAGTGGATATATATTCCAAAAACTGTTTTCTAAAATTTTTACCTTCCCGTTCCAGGTCCGATTTACATAGATTTTTGGAGAATGGGTATTACCAGGAACTATCGTGCATACTGATTGTCATCGCTCATATGCTACATTAAATGATCTAGGTTTCACGCATTTTACTGTAAATCATTCAGTAAATTTAGTTGGCCCTGATGGGATACATACAAATTGGATAGAAGGTATTTTTGGTTGCTTAAAGAAATTAAGGAGAAAGTACGATGCTAATTGGAGCGATTTAGGAAATTTAGAAAGATTTCTTTCTGAATTTGTCTTTAGGTATTCCTTTGAATCTTGGGATAGAAAAAAATCATTTATTAACATTTGTTTTTTGTTAAAAAAAGTTCAGGAAAATTTAAATATTGAATAAAACTTAAAAATTTACCTAAAATTTAAACCATTTAAAATATTTATTTATTTATATTTAATTTCTTTCATTTATTATTATTTTGAAAATATATTGTTATTCATTTATAATATATTATTAATATAGTAACTTTTATTTATATTATAATAAAATAATTTTAAATTCCAAAATTAATATTTTTTTTTTAATAATTTTTTTTAAATTATATTAAAGAAAACGGGCCAACAAAGCTGGCCCGTTTTCTTTAATCAACCCAAAAGAGTCACTTCTTTACGGGTCTTCTAGCGAAAGATGCCTAAATGCAATACTCCCCCCTTGTTTGAAAAAAAATAAAAAAAAAGAAATCTAAAAAAAAAGAAAAGTATTTTAGTGTTTTATTATTTTTAATGTTGGTTGCTAAATTATTAAGATAAATTGGGTTTATTCAAACAAATATCGTAAAACGTTACAAAAAACCTCCATAAATTCTTCTCTGGAGGCATGCATCAAAAATCTTCTTTTAAATATATAGTCAACAAGCCAAGTATCTATATTTTCTCTTTTAACACCATTTTCTTTTCGCATTGAACCTTTAAGATGAGACTAAAACCCCACAATATTATTGGTATGTGTTCCATCCGGGGCTACAAATCCTACGCTATGATTCACTACATGATGTTCAAATTCCTAAATTGGTTGCAACTCTTGGATATGAAGCAAATCCATCGCTATGTAATATGCTTCCTATCAAAATATTTCCTTCCAGTGTATTTGTTAACACATTTATTGTTCTAGTTTCAACTCGTTTTAGGAAGAAATTCTTTTCTGGTGAATCGTCAATGGCTCCTAGGATCCAAACAGTATCCGGTTCAAGATCAGAAGTTCTTGTTGGATTCATTATTACACCTCGTCTGCTTAAAACAGATTCGTCTATTTCAACAATTTTATTAATACCTCCTAAAAATACAGGCCTAACCTCCAAATATCTGTTAAACACCAGGTTTAGCTTTTTCTTCAAAGTTGCAATTGTAGTGTCAGCAATTCCATGCCACCATTTCAATTGTTTATAGCTTGCCCCTGAAATTAACAAATACACTATATGCACGTATTGAGTCAGCGGCATCTTTGTATTGATGCTGTAAGTTCTTTTTTGGCATCTTGTCGTTTGGCAGCGATACATTATTCTAGTTCTCCCTGTTAATTTATATAGTTTTTAAGTAAACTAAACTACTACCAACTTTCACATCTTTAGAGGCTGGAACGATGCTTTTTTCAGAAAAAAATCAAATAAGCATTCAATTTCTGAAAATATTGGATTTAAAATTGATATGGTTCTTTCCATGAGGGTTATACTTTTTTTTATTTTTATTTTGCTTTTCTGGCGTAACCTGCCTAAAATAAATTTGGCTTTACTTTCACTATTACGCTCCTGAGTTCTAACCCTGCTCGGAACAAGTTTAAAATAAAATAAACCTAACCAAAAAAATAAACCTGTTTCTAGCAGGGTTCGAACTCGGGAGCGTAATAGGGAAAGTTAATCCATAAATTTTATAGAAAAAATTTTTAAGGCATGTTACGCTAGAAGACCCCTTCTTTACAACCCCCCCCCTCATAAGGGGGGGGGGTTGTCACAAATTAAACTTTTTCGAAAAAATTATAATTACAATATCATTCAATTTAAAATTTATAAATAAAAGGCCTATGTATAGTTTGGATGATCTAACTGACAGGGATATATATGCCATTACCTCCACTGAAACATCAGCAATTCAATTTTGCCAAGATAATTTATTACTTCCTGCAACATACACTTGTTGCGATACTATATTATATTACAATCAAAGGCTGCATGGAAACAATAAGAGTCCGAGTTTTCGCTGCACACAAAAAAAATATGCAGAAAAGAATATTCTTTAAAAAAAGGAACTTTTTTCGAAAATACGAACTTAGAAATTTCAAAAGTTCTTTTATTAATTTACTTTTTCTCGAAAGCCGAAACAAGTTTTATTCAATTACAACGAAAAACTGGAATATCTTCAGACAAAACACTTGTTGATTGGTTAAGTTTTTTACGTGAAATTTGCACGTTATATTTTGTTAATCATCCAATTCTTATTGGTTGTATTGGAAAAGTGGTTAAGATAGATGAAGTTCATCTCGTTAAAAGGAAGAATAACGTGGGAAGAATAGTAAGAGAAAAGTGGGCTTTTGGGGGCTATGACGTGGAAGAAAAGGTTGGCTTTATTGTTGAGGTAACGGACAGGCGACGTGAAACAATTTGGCCATTAATTTTTCGATTTATCAGGCCCGGAACTACAATTATTAGTGACTGTGCGTTAATTTATCGTAACCTTGAAAATTACGGTTATTTCCACCTTACAGTTAACCATTCTGAAAATTTCGTGAACCCAATTACACGAGCGACCACTAATCATTTTGAGAGCCAATGGCAGAAAGTAAAGCAAGTTCATAAACAGCAGTATGGAACTAGTATGAATACGTTAACGCCTCATTTAAATGAGTTTATGTGGCGGCAGAGATTTTCGAATTCATTTTCATCTTTAATTAATCATATTAACGAGGTGTATGTAGTAGGTAATCATTAAATTTAGCGTTGGTAAAAAATCTTAGTTCATATTTTAATATGCTTTTTTATATTGTATAAATTAAAAGTCACATACTTAATCATTACCATTTTAAATAATTGAATAAATATTAAAATAATAGTAATTAAATATTTAAAATAAATTTTTATTTTTTTTAGGGGGGGGAATTGTAAAGAAGTGCCAAAAAGAAGCAATATAATTTGCATATGAACACGGTCTCATTTTCCCTATCCATTCCTGGCCTGAAGATGGATACAGCCTTAAACACAACTTAGATCGACTACATATAAATGTAACAAAAAGGCACACTACAAAGAAATCTCCTCTCTTAAAAACAGTTTCTTTAATAACAAAACATTAAGCTTCATGAACTACTCCACATAATATACTTATGGTTATGTAAAGTAAATTAACTTCCACAAGAATAATTAAGGGGCATAGTTCTACAACTATAGTCCATGTTTATAAAAAAAAACGCCAAAAGAATTGAAGAGATAGTACGTGAAGACCCAATACTGATTAGTGGGTTAAATATACACGTTCAAGTTGACGAATCAAAATTTCGGAAAAGAGAATACAACCGCGGACATCGTGTCGACGGGGCGTGGGTAGAAAAAACAGGTGAAAGAAAAGGTTTTGCCGAAATAGCTGAATGACGTGGCGCCGAAACTCTTTATGCAGTTATTTGTGAATATTTATTGCCAAACAGGGCATTTCTGCAGATGCCCCCCTTGATTATTTGAAAAAATAAATAATTATTATTAAGAGCAATTTAACTTTCAATCATTATTAATAACTAGTGCTATCAAATGCAATTTTTTCGATATAAATGCAATTTTTTTGCAATAAAATATTGGAAAAGTTTGCCCCAAAAATGACAAAAACACAAAAAACCAAGAAAAACAAGACGTTAAAATATACCAGATTGTATAAAAGCGAATTCACTTTGGGAATTAATAATGAGATGTTTTGCACCTTATGTTTTGTATTGTTGACTGCACAAGGAAATAAAATGTTGATTCGCATAGGAGAACTAAGAAACACTGGGAAGGAATGGATATACAAAACAAAAATTGTGTAAAACAACCGGTTCAAACTTTTTTTGATAACTCTGCAGAAAACATTACTAGGAAAATTATCCAAGCTTTTGTATCTGCAGATATACCCCTGTATAAGCTTGAACATCCAGCAATCAAGGATTTATTTAAATGTTTAGGAGCTCCTGTATTTTCTGTTTCTAATGCACGCAATAATCTAATAAAAATGTATAACGAACATCTAAGTCATCTCATTAAATATTTTGAAAATAGAAAGCTATTTCTTGTAATTGATGAGTCGGAAATCCGCAAACAGAAATATTTTAATGTTTTGGCAGCTAAAATTGAAGAGCCTCGTAAAATATTCCTTTTAGATTGTATTCCTCTCAAAACAAGTATGAATTCAACTATGTTAAAAGGCTTAGTTTTAGAAAGCTTAGAAAAGATGAATATATTGGCCAAAAACATCGTTTTAATTATTTCGGACGCAGCAAGATATATGGTGAAGGCAATTATAGCGTTTAAAAGCGATTATGAACAAATTTTACATGTCCAATGCCTTGCACATCCGATACATAATTGTGCCATGAAAATAAAAGCCAATTATAAGGATGTGGATTTTCTTATATCTTCAATAAAGGGAATATCAATCAAAAACAAGACAAATTTGGTGTTATTTGAGGAATTAGGCACACCGCCTGCAGTAATTGTAACAAGATGGTCATCTTGGTTAAGATCAGTAAATTATTATTGCGATAATTTTCCATCGATAAAAAACATCGTAGATAAAATGCCTGACGATGGAATATTAGTATATAATGCAAAAGAAGCCGTCAACGGTGAAAAATTCTTTTTAATTGGTGTGAAATAAAGGGATGTTATATGTTTTTGATAGAGATTTTAGATTTGTTTGAAAAGTCATACTTTGATATAGCTTCTGGATACAAGGTTTTGAATGAAATATATTTTGGATCAGATCCACTTAATCTTAAAGTTTATATAAATTCAAGAATGGAATCAAATGATATTAGCGTAATTGCAAACAGGTTTGATAAAAACATAAGCCCTTCAATTTATTGTTTACTGGATAAGTGCCCCCCAACTTCTATATCAGTAGAAAGAAGTTTTTCATTACTAAATAAATTGCTAGCTAAGGATCGAAACTTTTTGCCCAACAACATCAACAAGTATATGTTTTATTATTATAATAGTAAAGTGTCAGTAAATGAAGAATTTGAAAAATATTCCGATGATTAAATAAGAATTTTGCCGGTTTTTTTTAAATTGCTACAAATATTTGCTTTTTTTATAAATGCAATTTTTTCGGCATAAATGCAATTTTTGATAGCCCTAATAATAATTAAAAAAATCGGGATCGATCTTATCTTCGATACCGGTGATTTACCGAATACCATCTTTTGTTAATATAAATACCTGCAAAAAGCATTTCTATTTGATCTTCTCTAAATGCTTTAGAATAGTTTTCTGGGATCCCGAATTTATTATTTGTCGTTGCAATATATTTCCTTTTAATTCGCGTCATTTTTCCTTCTATCTTGTTTTGTGATTTCCCGAAGCGCGTTTAAAAATGGTTTTGGAATTTATACAATGTTGCCACACAATTTTTGTTTGATTTAAATAAACAACATTCCAAAATAGTCGACTGTAACAGCTGACTCGTGCAGAATATGTTTAGTGCCAAACTATTTAAAGATGTTCTATTTTCAAGAAACAACAGAAAAATAGTTTCGATATTTTCCAAACAACAAAACATCTTTTAATTTGCGAGCTTGTTATATTTTCATCACAACCACATCTATTTATCAAGCTGTACACAATGCCGATCCGTCATTTTTAAACTGTTCTAGTTACAACTTTCTGTAAATATTGTGCTTATTCTTTTTATCGTCTTGGTAAAATGAATTCTTGTATTTTTACATCCTAAACAGCCAATCCAAGTAAATTATTTTTTAGAAATATTTTTGGGGTGTTCAGCTCTATTTGTTACAAAAGCTGTTATTTTTAGAGGATACCCTCCTACTATGTTTTTTTTGTATGTCTATACTTAAATTTGAAAATTTTCAAATCGATACATCAATATTCCAAATAAATATTTTATAGGTAGATATACATTTCCTGTAGCAAACCAATATTGCGTCTTTCTGATTGTAAAATGTTTGCTATTCTTTTAAAAGCCGTTTTATATAACGCACAAATATAAAAATAGTTATTAAAGCGGCTTAGGCACCAAGAAAAATTTGCCGTCTGGACTTTAAAATCTCTCCATGTTATAAGCCTCAGGACTTAGTTTACCCATTGACCCCCCGGGTTCTAATCTCGTTATATTATTTTTTGTTTTTTATTTTCCTTTTTTTATTTAATTTTTTATTATATTTTTAATTTTTTAATTATTTCAACAAAAGATTAGAATATAGGAAAAACTTTATTTTTTGTATTTTAAAGATGACAAAAGAGCTTCCCATAACCCATCAGCATGTTTCCTCCTCCAAATAAATTCAAATAATTCTCCCTGTAATTTATTTCTTACCCTACATCTTACAGGTACATTCCTCTTAACCCCACTCCAAGTGCCTTCAATACGGTTAGTGTTTTTACCATCGACATTTTTAAACGAAATCGAATGGTTTACCATATGATGTTGAAACATTTCATCCTTTTTAAACAAAGAATATCCTTTCCATCCATCGGTAATTACAATCGAACCAGGAAGGACATATTTAAGAATTATTTCATTGAGAGTATAGGCATTTCTATTATCCACGACAACGGCAAAAAAACGCCTTTCTTCTGATTTTTCTATGCCACCAAAAACCCAAGCACCTTCAACACGATGACCCCTATTGTATTTTCTTTTTCCAAATTTAGATTCATCTAATTGTACTTCAATACCGGGGCCCACCTATTTTTATCTTACTTTCTTCTATTTCATGGATAATCTGGGCCAGCAAAAGTTTTTGAATTCTGGAAATAGTTCTTTTTGAATGACCAGTTATTAAATGTATGGTCGTAAATGAGGCTTTTGATAGCCACAAATAAGCTAAATGCAAAAAATCTGAAAAACTCAAAAGTAATTTACGAAATATTGTATCGTTTAAACTTGAAGTAATTTTCCGACAATTTTTTTTCCGACACTTGAATCTAAAATCTCCCAACGACTTAAAAGAATGAGAACAAACAGGGCATGATAAAATCAAGGGAATTATACCATATGATTTTAAAAACGCCACTGCTTGCGGTTCGTTGTCAAATATTGATTTCAATTCTTTTCTTTTTGGAAACATAATAAATGAAAATGGTCTTTTTTTTTTACAGATAATTTAAAAAAAGAAAAAAAAAAAAAAAGAAAAAAAAAAAAAAAGATAAAAAAAAGATAAAAAAAAGATAAAAAAAAGATAAAAAAAAGATAAAAAAAAGATAAAAAAAAAGATAAAAAAAAGATAAAAAAAAGATAAAAAAAAGATAAAAAAAAAGATAAAAAAAAGATAAAAAAAAGATAAAAAAAAGATAAAAAAAAGATAAAAAAAAGATAAAAAAAAAGATAAAAAAAAAGATAAAAAAAAGTAAAAAAAAAAATTAATGGGATTAGAACTCGGGGGGTCAATGGGTAAACTTCAACCTAAGCCTCATAATAAACGTAAACCCTATTAGGTTATAAAGGTTTTAATAATATTTTTATTTAATAAAAAACATGTCATTTTCTACTCCTGAGCCAAAGGAGCTTCTACCACATTAGAAAACATCGTTAACAAACTTTCACAATCATTATTGCCATCAAAAAATCTTGGCATACTTAGTTTTAAACAATAAAATTGCCATATAAACATTTTCGTCTTTTTCAAACCGTTTTTAATGTCTGGTCGATTTCTAATTGTATATTAATGTTAGGCGTTCTTCCAAATCCGAATAGTCCCTTCTCGATATACTCCACCAAAACTTCCAAAGAACAATAGACATCATAAAAACGACGAACATTTTCTTCTTTGCATTCTCTGGATGTAAAGTTTTTTTGTAAAAGACCTTCTAATATAAAATAGGGAAGTTCTTCTGCGTCATAGATCGATGAAGGATTTTCTGATAGTAACTTATTGAAAACAGTAAGAAATTCTTGTTCTAAACGGGTTTTTGACAGTCCACTCTCCCAAACCTTTAATGGTATTGTATTTCTCTACTAATTCCAAACATTTTTTAGTTTGTTCATCAGTTATATCAGCAAAAATGTAATCATTCACCAATTGATTTAACAGCCCCTTTAAATACCACCAATTACGTTTACATAATATAATTTGGTTTGTTATTTTTGTACGATAACCTATTATGCTATACGTTTTTTCAACGTAAAGTCGAGTTAATTTTCTTAATTCTACATAGTTTTGATACAATACCTCAATTGCATCTTTGATTTTTTCCAAGATTATACTATTTACGCTTCTTGTTTGAGCATGGAAAAATAAACTAAAAATGGACAGTCTTGGATTTTCATCAAAAGTATTATCCATTTTTGTCAAATTTCTATACTTTTCAAGGTATTTGTCAACCACATCAAGTGTATATTGTCTCAACCCGCTCATATACAAAATATTGTCTACATCTTTACCACAAGGAATCTTTATAATTCCGTCGACTTTATCCATCCACTCAAAATAATTATATACGGTAAATTTAATAAAAAACAAACAATTATTGTCTGATCTTAATGATTGAAGCAACAAAAGAATCAGCATGGGATTTTAAAATTTTCTTTTTTTAAACCAAATTTACAAAAACGGAAATGAACACATTTAAGCTACGGAAACGTATTTGCTCTTTTGTAGATAATTGATAAAATAAAAATCTTAAGGGCATTTTACCTGTTTGCCATCTACCAAATGTAACAAAACAGTAGGACGAAATTACATGATTATGTCGCAAAGTTATTGATTTATATTTGTAAAAATAGCAATTTATTAAACACATAATTAGGGCGGCCTAATTCTGCAATTTTTTTCAAAATTTCCGCAAAAATAACCTAAAAAATAATAAAGATTCTGCAAATTCTGCAAAAAAATATAAATGCTGTAGTATAAAATTTTCGTAAATGTAAATCAAGTTTTCATATATTTAAAAATAATACCGAATATTTATTCATCTAACAAGCCAAAATCATCGAAATATTCATTTTCTTTTTTAAAATTCTTTTGCTTAAAATAAGCTATAAAATAGGAACTAATATTACCCATGTTAAAATTTCGGTCAGCCCTCATCATTGATTTTAACATAGAAAAGCTTCTTTCTACGGCAATTGATGTTGCGGGACACTTCAAAATTTTTGCATAAATATCTGGGATAAATCTTCATTAGAAAAACGCATAATTTTATAAAAATCAGAATTGGATAGTCTATTTGAAATGTATTCGTTTATTTCAACGGGATCATCACCTAGCTTAAGATTTTCAACTTCTTTTAAACACGTTTCTAAACTTTTATCGTTATTTTCAACTGAATCAATAAATTCGACTAGTGGTTTATATGCCTTTGATATTTCAACCAATTCTTTTACAAGCAAAGAATCATTTATTGCTTCATGCGCCTTTTTTGATAAAATCCCTGTTTCGGGAATATTTTTTATTAATTTTTTGATTATAGAAAGTTTTTTCAGTGTAAAATAAAACGGCTTTAAGCCAGCTACTCCATCTAGTGACTATAACAGAAGGTATTTTTCCTATTTCTGAAAATACTGCTTTATTCTTATTATTCTTTACCGTAATTGCTTTCATCGTTGCAATTAACCTATCCGTTCTTCTATACTTTATTCGAATCCTCATAGCACAGTTATGCACAAGGTGTGCTAAACTATTCACATACAACAAATTTTTACATTCAATTTTAAGACTTGAAAGTGCTTTCCTAACATAAGTAGCATAATCCGAGATCAATAAAATAAAATCATCTTTTAATACATCGAGGAATCCAAGTGTTTCGATAACAACGTCATATATTTTATCCGAATTTACAGAATTTTGTAAATCAATACAATCAATGGCTTTTATTATATCAGATGAATCTATTCTAAGGCCTAGAATATTCAAAAATTTTACACCTCTTATTTCTCATTCATCTACTATTAATGCTATTTTTTGGTTTTGAAATATTCTTTTAATTCTTCTCTCTTCTTTTTTGTATATTTATTCAAAAAATACATTCTAACTATATTTTCTGCAGGTAGTTTATGTTTCCTAAAGCAAAAAATTCTTTTAATTCGGTATTTCTCGACTTTTTCAGCGGGATATCAGCAGAAACGAACGCCTTAGTCAATAACTCAAGAAACTTATTTTCTCCGGTAATAAAATATTCATGATCTTTAATTTCTCCATACGTTGATTTTTCTTTTTCTTGTTTGTGTTTCTTGGACATCCTATGGTCATCAACTGTAGATTTTCTACTTGGATCAATATTAGAATGACATAATTTGCAGTATATCTTACCAGTTGCGCAGAGAGAAAATTCATTTGGGTACGTTGAAATATATTTATTTGATTTGACTGTAAAGTATTCCTGTCTCTTTTTTTATTACTGAAATATCCAATTTTTTTGTTTTCTGTCTGGGTCGATATAAGTTGTTGGTTTCTTGTCCTCATCCATTGGGGCAAATGAAAAAGTTTTAAATTAATTAAAATTAGCTATAAATATTAAAATTATATATGAAATAAATTTAATTTCCATTACAAATATATTTTTTTTATATTTCTTCGAATATATAATTTTTTTTTATATTTTTGAACTAAAATTTTTATGTTAGATTTAAATATATTTTTTAACTATAAAAACTTTATTTGATAAAAAGTTATTAATGTAAATAATTATACATATACTAAGAAAAAAACCCATATCTATATTAAAAACTTATTATTTTAAATTTGATTAAATTTTTGTTAATATGTAATTTTGCAGAAATATGCAGAATTTTAACCCACCAAAAAAATGCAAATTCTGCAATTTCTGCAAATTTCTGCATTAGGTCACCCTACACATAATTGACTTTAAGGTAAATCTCTATTTTTTGTGGGTGGAGATTGAACATAATTGCTATTTTCAAAAAGTAAAAGTAAATATTTTTAACATCGATTTTAGGGTAAAAGTATAGTATCGGGTGCACTTTTATTAAAAATATATTAATTAATTAATTAAATTATAATATCAAAATAAATAAATATAATATAAAGGCTTTAATTCTAAGCTTAATGGAGATGATTACAGAAGAATTATATTTGAAATTAAGCAACCAAAAAATGCTTATTGAATTTTTTAAGGAAAGGGGGCTATTACAACCATCGCTCCTGTGCATATATTGCAGCAAAACCATGAACTTAGAAAAATATTCGACAGAGAAAAACGAATTTATTTATATTTGTAGAAATAGATCAAGAGCGAATCGACACAAATATAAAAAAATCTATTTTATATAAGTCATATTTCTCAGATTTAAGAATTACTTTGAAAAAGATGATTCAAATAATTTTTTATTGGTCAGATGAGAGTTCAGTAAAGCAAGTGGTTGGAAGAACCAATCTTACGAAAACTACTGTTATTCAGTGGTTTCAATACTTAAGAGATATCTGTAGTTGGAGGCTACTTCAGAGCCAACTAATATTTAGTGGTGAGGATTCGATAGTACAAATAGACGAATCAAAATTTATCAACCTACTTCATCATAGAGTTGAAGTTAGAGGGAATGCCAGAGGAGGATGGGTCTTTGGAATTTATGATATGGACTCAAAAAATGTTCATTTGGAGCTTGTAAACGACAGAACACAAGACACAATCTTTCCAATAATTAGAAGATGTGTCAGTCCATTTATCACTATATAGACTAATGAATTTTCTACTTACACGGGAGGACCAAACAATAGATCGGGTGCTACTCCTCATGAGTTATAGGATCATATAATCATGAAGTGGTAAACCAATCTTTACATTTTACCGATCCATAAACTGGGATTAATACAAACGCAATTGAGGGTTCTTGGTCACTCTGTAAGTGAAAGTTTAACTATATGATCGGTACTTCAAGAACAATTATTCCTTCTTATCTTGATGAGTTTATGTGGAGACGGAGATTTTGCAGAATCGATATTCCTTTTAATAGTATTTGTCAACATATTAAAGAATGGAATGAGAATAATATAACCGTAAATAATGTTACAATCAATAACAATAACAATTAAACTTTTAATAATATATTTTTCATTAAGCTTAGAATTAAAGCCTTTATATTATATTTATTTATTTTTGTGGTAGAAAATGAGTGTAACGCGGTTCGAACCCGATATATTTTCTATTTTTTTTAATAAAATAAATATGTATACTAAAAAATAATTTATAACTTTACTTAGTCTGTTTCTCTTTTTTTAACTTTTATTTCTATTCGCGTTTACTATATCATTTATCGATCCACCTTCTCTTCGTATTCTTGCTATCTCAATATTCCCTAATCCAATAAAATATGTTTTCCTAAATTCGCTAATCTCATTTAATTCTTGCATAGATAAATTTTCGATCGTTGCTTGTTCACCGTCACTCAAAATATTGCTTCTAGCATTAAAACCACTCGAGCTATTAAATGCAATTGATGGAGACATGTTAATTGCCCTATGATATTAATATTATAATCATACGTTGTTTTTAATAAAATATCTACCCAGCAATTTGAAACTGATGACGTCATTGATGAAAAAGCATCCTTTTTATAGTTCCATTATAACGTTCAATTTGGCCCTGCGATTGTGGGTGATATGGCTTGCCAAATATATGTTTAATATTAAATTTGTTTATTAAAAATGCAATTTTTCTGTTTTTAAACTCACATCCATTGTCACTATGTATTTCTTTCGGTACATTACAATTCAAGAACAAAAATTCTAAATGCAAAAAAACTTCATCAGCTGACTTAGTAAAACAAGGAAAACCCCATGCAAATTTTGTAGCACAGTCTAACACATTAAATAAATATTTATATCCATAATTTTGGTC